>JAYRCO010000231.1:0-36854 GCA_037042815.1 Ceratobasidium papillatum | reverse complement strand
CGAGCCCGAACGATGCCCATGCACCATTTCTCGAACTGATTTGCTGTTGCCACCGCCCATATAGGCATTCGGTTTGCCTAATTACTTCAACATGCAAGGTCTAGCCGAGCGGAGTTGGACCTGCCGTGTGGCATGAGGCAAAGCTTTCTTATTTCGTGAGCTATCTCGATGCGGGTGGGGGGCCAGTCGATCGCCGAGCGCAAGAGTCGGGACCGGGAGCGCGTGCTGGGGTGATCGTGTGTCGTGGCTTCGGAGGGTGGCTTAGATTGAGTGAGGGGGGGAGGCGTGGTGTCTGCGGCCCGATGTGTTTGTGTGGAGTATTTCTGGTGCACCCAGACGAGCGGGTCGTAGATGCCCAGGAAACAGGCTCCATGGCTGACGCAAGCACGGAACCGACCAAACAGGATCTAGCGCTGGTGTGCCATGGAACCAGAGATAGGGAACCCCTGATTTGATACGGAAGAAGTCGAACCTTGAGGCGACCACCTCTAGTAACCAATGTTAGGACATTGTATATGACTCTGGGTTTTGCATTCTCCTGACCGTCATCATCCCATCACCGGATCCCGACCATGAACTACGCTCAGAGCGAGCGCATCCTGTATTCTGCCCCGGCGACCAAGCCCTTGCCGGCCGACGAGGGCCCTCCGTTCGTCGACCAGTTTGGCATCGATAACCCCCACCTGGTGCGCACCCACTCGTATTTGCGCAACGACTTGCCGCGGCACCAAGCGCCCCCACCCATACCTGCCCCAGTACAAGTACGGCCAGCACCAGCACCAGCACCGGCCCCGCAGGCACCCTGGTACCCCCTTGTGAGCGACGACTACACTGCCGACCTCGAGTTAGCCCACCAGCTGATGCAGTCCGACGAGGAGAACATCAATGCAGACAACCTCGGGTTGCTTTCGCTCGAGGAGGTCGTCGCCCCGATGCGCAACCACCCCGGCCTCAAATTCGCCAACGCCCCCTCCCGTGCCCGCCGGGCCCCGCACTCCCAACATCGGAACAGGTGAGTGCCTGGCCGGCCTGCTTTTCATTTGTTAACATCCACCAGCTCGTCATCCAGAAACCGGCCCTCACCCCACTCGAGCCCTGCCACGTCGAGCTCACGCGGGTTTTCGTTGCCGCTACCACCTGCAGAGGAGCTCAAGCCGTTTGACGGGCCTACCCTCCGACAGTCTCATTCATATCCGGCCCTGGTCTCCCAACCCCACCCGCTCTCGCATGAGCAATACATCGATGGCCCGGTCAAAACCGAAGGTACGTTGGGCTCTTTCATCCAAGCTTTGCCCATGTCTCATTTCAGTCACATAGTTTCTGAACCTGAGCCTGCGCCGCCATCGCCAGCACCGTCGATCCCCTCATTGTCCATGCCCACTGCTGCTTCCGAGCCCCCCGAGCCGCCTCAACCTGAATCGGCCCCTTCCTCGATCCCGGCCTCTGGATCGAAGCGCCCTGCGCGTGCAACAAAGCGCTCGCCCGCCCCGCGTCGCCAAGTGTGCGAGACGTGCGGAAAGAAGTTTCAACGTCCGTGCCAGCTCACTACCGTACGTCCTGTTCCCATTGTGTCTCTCCCTCTCTGGTGTGTCGGGTGGGGTGCTAGCCAGAATTAGCCTGCCCGGATTTGTCTGTGTTTGGCGCTCCATTCCTTCATTTGGCCGGTCGATTATGCCGGTGACAACCAAGCCGAGTCGCGTTGTCTGTTTCTCGTCGTCATCGTTCATTATCTCGCCTGCTCCTATCCCAACGCTCGTGCGACTTTGCAACTCAACGCTCATTCGATTTTTTGTCTTTACAGCATATTCGGTCCCACACGGGTGAACAACGTACGTGCGCCACATTTCATTCTGGCCATGGGGTTTCTTTTATTTTTCGCTTGTTTGGTGCATGGTGGCTGTGGTTCTACACGATCGTCTGGGGGGAGGTCATAGGGGTGGCATATCGCCGAATCGGAGCGAGTTTGCTCAAGACCCTGGTCGTTCTATGCGCGTTGGCCAGGTCCAGTCATTAGCCTTTTTTCGGGGTTGATTTGTAACACAATGCGGATCGCAGCAGGCTGGATTCCTGACTGCGCTGGTCCTTGAATTTGTGGTTTAGCGAAGGGATGGCCTTCGTCTCTATTGCGGCGACGCCCCTTCTACACGCCTTATTCATTCCTACTTCATTTCCGCTCTTATCTAATTCATTTGTCCATCTGCTGACGTGTTATCTTTTGCCTTTGACTTCCCATTGTTTGTCCATTGATTGATGGCCGACTTGATGCGGTTCGATGATGACTGGGCAATTTACGTCGATCGCCTCGATCCCTGTCCTCGATCGCGCGTACACCGACTAACTCGGAACCTTTTGTCGAATGAATATGGAATTGTTGGGTGGGGTAATCTGGCGTAAATAGCGCATGCATGTCCTGTGTGCTCCAGGCGTTTTTCGGTGCGTTCATCTCTTTCAATTCGGTGCGAGTGGGAACTCGGGCGGCAAGCCGTTCATGTTTTCTTGGTCCTATTCGTTTCCTGATTCGACTTGATGCTAACGATATTCTACTCCTTGCCACCACCCTTGTTCTCGAACGGCCCGGCGTTTTTGATGTTCTGCATACAGGTGCTGAGCAACTGCCAACGCCACGTCAAGCTTTGCCAGAAGCGGTCAGCCAAAGTCCTCACGCCAGGCGATGAAGATACTGCGCCCGGTACGGAGCCCGGACCGAGCTCTTCGTCTTTCCTTGCGTTCTCCGAGGCAGCGACTGAAGAAACTGCGCGTCGGTCGAGTGACGTTCCCATTCGGCCGAAGCTTTTGTCTCATGGGAGTGGGAGTGGGAGCAGTACGTTGGGGTTAGAGCGATCGGGCAGTGTTGGAACCGTAGGCGAGACCTCTGCCGAGTCGTCGACCGGAACTAGCTTTTCAGGTCCTGGGGCTGGGCCGAGTGGGTATTCGCCCGTTGGAACCAGACCTGGGTTCTCCCCTGCGTACGACGAGTCTGGTTCTAGATCTTTTGAGCCGCCACAGACGATCTACGAGGAGCCGAACTCGGAGTATGCGCCTAGTGGGTCCGTTGGATACGGCGTAAGCGGATCGGGTTCGTACGACGCCGGCTCGGGCTCATACGACACGGCCAGAGCTGCCTCGAGTTCGTACGGCACGCCCAATGCCGGTTCGGTCTACGAATCTGCTTCGACTTCAAATTCTGGCACGTTTGGTCAGTACACTAGCGGATACAATGGTGCTTCGGGCGTAGTCTATGGACAATCGAGCCCGGCGCCGGGAGCTCTCGAATACGGTCATTATTCACACCCGAGCCCGTCGCATGTGCATGTTCACCCGCATCCGAGCCCGTCGCACATCCATTCGAGCTCTCCAGCGACGTATAGTGCCCCGTTGATGATGGCTACTCCGACGACGCACGCCGTTCCGTTGATGCACGATACGACCTATGCCTCAAACGCTGGGATAGTTTCGCCCTCTGTTCCTAGCTCGGGAATGTTGTCGCCTGTTACGCCTGCCCCTGGCATGAGCGCGTCGCGTTCGATGCCGTTGATGGGCGGACACCAGATCCCGGTCTCGCGTTCGATGGCTCGACGGTCGACCATGTCGGGCATGGCATCTGGGTATCCGGCTGAATCTATACCCCGACGCCAGACAATCGTGCCGTCTATATCCGAGCCGAGCATGCGGGCGACGCAGCCTTTTGTCCCGTCGGATCCGCGCTCGTCCTTTGCACCGCCTGAATCGGCGTCGCAGTCGTTTGTATTCAATCGCTCGCCTGCGGACGTGCTGAATCCTACGCTTCAATCCGGCGTAAAGCTCGAGAACGAAGAGGGCGGAGACGTTTGGACTGATAATTCGGCTCGGGCCGGATACGATTGGACTCAGTCGGCCGGGAGATATCACCCGTACGGTGTAGGTTCTGTTGCGGCGGGCTCGAGCGGGTATTCGTATTCCCAACAACAGCGACCGTCGCAGTCTCAGGTGTACGCGCAGTTGCCGGACGGGCGGTTCGCGGGCCAGCACGAGTCGTTCAAGGCGGAGGAACCGAGCGATGGGTATGCGAGCGGGGTAGCATACAATAACTCCTCGTCGTCATATGCGATGTCCCAAGAGTCGGCCGCGGATACTTTAAAGAGGCCGCACGAACAGTATTCCGATTACCCTTGGCCGGGCACGGAGGCGCGATGGAATAGCCAACCTGGATACAATGACCGAAATCAATAACATTTGTTTTTGGGGGTTCGCTCAATTTTTTCTTTTCTTTTGTGGATGTATAAACGCTCGTCATTTTCTTGGCTTTTTTTCATTAATGCTCTGTCTGTCGTTTCTTGTCGTATATTGGACGTTCCGCCTTATCACGACACTCCTTTTCAGCACTCCTGTCTCGCTATCTTGTTCTGTACTAGTACAAACGTCAAGTCATTTATCGTCGCTCGTTCACTTATTGTTCTCCGGGCGTAATGTCCGGTGTCTTCTCTCGAGTCCAGTGCCATGGTACTATCCCAGCATACTTGTACGTCAAAGCGTTTGGCCGATATCCAAAACAAATTCCAGGCACACCGATATCAATCGCATGCACGCATACAGCATACAGCATCCGGTTCTGCTTCGATGGCGTAGACAAGCTCCGCGTGGCCTTTTGCCCCACCACTTGGGGCTTTAGACTTGCCCACGCTGGGGGATCGAGTGGACGAAGAGGCCGAAGCAGCCTCCTGAACCTTGTGGTGTGGCGGAAGGCTATAGATTCATAGTTTTTCAATTCATTGAGAAATAGCCTCGGCTAGCGGTACGAATGACAATTTTGGTGGCCAAGAAGAGACACCAAGGTCATGTGCGAAGCCGCATACCACTTTCAGCTCACGATCCGTCGGCACCAATATCCTGGTAGACAAACGTCAGTCTTTGGCTCTTGCCTCGCACTGCACAACACCACACAACCCACCTTGGCGATCATGCGCCGGGCTATCGGGTGGAATTCGCCACTATGCGCGTCGAAAGTGCTTTTTGCGAGGGCAGGCACTACCTTGTTCACCGCGCGGAACGTCGGCCTACAAAATTTCATACGGCCCTTGACCCCCTTTCCTGCATCAATGCCTTTGCCACCGCCTACAACCCATTCGGCCGCGCGCGTAACCCATTCGGCGGGTGCAGGTGCTTGGGCTGAGAGCGCAAGCGCGTACCAGCGCAGTCGGATCTCGGCATTCATCGTCGTGTCCAGCGAGTAGGCTTCCGCAAGATGCTTGACGTGAGAAGCGGGAAGGGGTTGAAACCCTTGCAGACGCTCGAGGAACACAACTATGGAGTGCGGAGGATAGATCATGAGATCATGATCTGTGGCTGACGCGATCACCGGAAGAAAGACAAGGGAGATGCCATACCTGTTTGGTTCGAATTGAAGCCGTCGAGGTCCTTGGCTGAAAACGGAAGCTCGCTAGCTCCTGTTTCCCGTGACTCGTCCCACTTGGCGGCGAGCGCATACGCCTTCTCTGCCAAGGAAGTATCGTACTCGATCTTTTCAGGCAGCTGGAAGATAGGGTGAGTGGTAAAGTTCCACCGATCAGCTACGCTAACGTACCTCCAAACCTTCGCCATGCAGCCACGCCTACGATCAATCATCGTAAGCATTGCTCGACCGAATAACCAAAACGAAGGTCTGACCTGCCAGTCAACTGAATTCAACACCTTGAGCTTTGCCTCCCCTCCGTGTTTTTCGAAATACGAGAACAAGTGCGTCTTCCACTCATCAGTACGAATAGACCGTCCCCGGAACGTGTTCACATAGTCTCGCGCGTACGGTAAAAACACATCTAGACCGCCTAGCTTGCGTTCTAGATATAACAAAAAGTTGGACCCCTTTTCGTAAGGGATCGAGCTATATGCGTCATCAGGGTCCTCGCCAAACGAGTAATCGATAACGAGTCGCTGGAACTTGGGATGCTCCTTGTATTCAGCAAGTGCGTCGTCCAGAGCTTTCTTGCCAATAATATATGAAAAATCGCGTTCAGCTGGGCCATGCAGCGCGCGTTGCAACAATCGTTCGGTGTAGGTAGTCCAGCCCTGATTGGGAAGTAAAATAAATGAGGTCGCAATGAGGTTGGGTGCGAAATATTAGCAACGCACTGACCTCGTTCAGCCAAAAGTGGCCAGAGTCTGCGCAAGACACGTTGTTACCAAACCAGCTATGCGAGATTTCATGCCCGACCACATCCACAAGCGACCTATCTCCGGCTAGGAGCGCTAAAATAACAGCATACATGAGCTAGATGCGCGTAGCGAAGCACCATCAATACTTACTGGGTGTAACAAACGTGAGGCAAGCGTTTTCCTATGTCGATATTAATTTGAGTGATTCGGATGGACTCAAAATGGGAACGTACCATTCCGCCATATGGGAACGATGGTGGGAGGACCAACAAGTCGTATACTCCAAACTCATATGGAGTGAGAATATTTTCCGCCTCGTGGACATATCTAACGGCGTTTCGTTCAAGGTTAGTCTAGATAATCCACGTTTGGCGATACCCGACCTTTGCGCACAGCTACTCACCTAGCTGTATCGCTGCTAAACTCCCAAAAAGCTGCATCCATCTGCTCGGGTTCGGTCCATACCCCAGTTTTCCAGGGTTTCCCTGGTACAGCTGCGAATGGCTTATAGACCACGTTCCCAGATGCGATAGCGATTAGATAGGAAGGGATGGGTACGGGCTAGTGCACGTTGCGAGTTGTGGGCAATTAGCCATAAAAGTCAGTTATCAAGATCAGTCGCTAAATCACCTGATTGTATCTGTATTGAATAGACTCCGTGCCAACGCCTTTTCCTCCGTGGGCAGGGCCATCCACAGAAGGCGAGACGCGGAGAGCGGACATAAGAACCGGCAACACTGACGTTACATCTGCACCATAGGTCTAGCAGGCAATCGTCAGTATAGATGCAATGCAGACGAGGAAGCTCTACTTGCTATCTTGACAGAAGAAGTATCTTTGATTTCGGGAGTAGTATAAGCTAAACTGCCAGGGCTTCGAAAATAACGGCGTATTACAGACCTTGCAGAGGGGCAAGGGAGCGTGCATGAATCTAGACGGGTACGGTTAGCTCAATTGCAATAGCTGAATGATAAGAGAAAGGCCCAGAAAATTATACTTACTGCTTGGCACTGAGAGAAAAGGTAATCGAACTTTCCGCCCGCTGTCTGCTCTTTCTCAAGCCAACCAATGGCAGTGCACTCGCGAGTAGTACTATAGACGATTCGAACCACAATTTTGGCGCCTTTGTTGAGAGGGGGAGACAGGGGTATTACAAGCGCATTCCCCATGACAGGGTGGCGTTTCTTCAAATCATACTGTACAAGAGACCCGAAGTTTAATCAGTTCAAGACCGGGCCCCGCGCGAGTTCGTGTAACGTGCCTTGACCGCGTTGCCAGCCACCAGGACATCCGTAATATCGAGATGCGAGGTGTCCAATCTAGACCATAGTACCGATAAAGGTCAGTCCGCAGCGAAATACAGCGACTGGCGGAGCGAACTCACACAACTTGAGCCACGTTGTCTTGATTTGCCTCCAGGTCGTGTGTGGCAAATCCTGAGATAACACGCTTCTTCCAATCGACAGTCCAGTCAAAGTGCACGTGTTTTGTTGTAATTTCTACATAATTTGATTGAGTTGCAGGATCCATTGCGACCATGTTATATCAAATGGCGAGGACAGTCGGGCGTGGGGTTCGATAAGCGTGACAATCTCAAACAGCTAAAGTACATAGATATGAGTCGCTGATAAGAGTGCTTTATGATGTCTGTAGATACCTCGACGAAGCAATGATACTATTCTCTTTGGTCGTAAATGTAGTGCAAGACGTACTCCAGCAGAAACTCAACCTAATCTGATTTACAGTCACTGATTACATCAGATCAAACGAGTTCGAATTGATTAGATCCCACCCACGTGACAGTCGCTTAAAAGTTACACCATGTAAGTAGTTGCAATAGGGGCCAAGTTTGTCAACGAAGGAAGGTCTGAATTATTTTTTTGAAAAGAGATAGTCATTGAACTCAATCTCGTAATAATGGTAGTTTTTGGAGATCGGATGATACTTAGCCCAAAGGTCTAGGCCCGAGTCGCTCCCTTGGAGAAGCATGAGTATTCACAGTCTAGTATGACACGAAATTTCCACTACGTTCTGAAATTCACAGCAATACCCATTGTACCTAACCCGGCTGCTCGCCCTATCGCATCAAACGTTAAGATTTCTTCGTCACTGCGCCACAAGTGAAGCCCCGGAGCTATTGCCTATCTCCAGCGCTCAACTCTTGGCCTTGCTCTAGCGTGAATTCCATAAAGAGCCGAATACATCCACGTTGAAACTGACACTGAAAGCCTATCAAGGTTTCAACATTACTACTTACAACGTGCTGAAGAAGTAGCACAACTACGTTTGATAGAAGTTGCCAGGCTTGGCCACTCTTTATCAAATCGTTGACGTTTACTACACGAGTTTTGACGAAACTGGGATATCGCACCTTCAGCATATCGCAACATTGTTTCGATAAACATGTTCTGTTATATTTGGGTTGTTCGTGATTTTCAGAACTATTGGTTGGCCGAACCGCTCAGTCGTTCCAAATTGGATGTAAACCGCATATATAGTGAAAGGGTGCTGACGCATCCAGAAACAAACAAACCAGCTAAACGGTCTACCTAAACGCACGCCTACTATACCCTGCAGCACTGAAGAGGGCGTGAGAAATGCCTTCCATTCGAGTACTACCTAGGATCTGCTTGGTAATCCGGCCTGGCTAGGATGAATCTGACGCTTTAGTATATAAACAGGGGAAAGTCTCACTGTGATCTCTTGCACAAGTCTCAATATGGATTACTGAGCATCATTCAAGCCGGATCAGAAGATCTCAAATACACTAACCCAAACGACGTCTGGTTGTGCCTGTAAGTAACATGCAGGATAGGTTATATGCTCTATGAAACCCGGCGTCGCGAGGCTTCTTCTATAAATCATACATAGAGACTCAATTAGATCGGTAGAAGAAGCGTCAAGATTAGCATCCTAGTTGAATCACCTCGATTAGACTAGGCAGTTCACGTTGAGAGGCCATGCTAGCGTACCTGGACCGAACAGGGAGGTAGTTTGAGTTGTATCAGCTGTATAAAAAAAGAGATAAAGTGCGCGTCAAATGTATGGTACACCTGCGGTCTAAGTTTGCTGAATCAGCTCAGCCGCAAGTATGGAATATGTGTAGCTCGGTCCAGCGCACATCAATATCATGCCAACTGGATTTCAGATTCAGCCTATGATTTAGCCTGTATGAAAAATTTGACCCATCACGGTATGATATAGAGATTTACGTCCGGATCGCGGCTGAAGACTTATATATACGGCGGAGTCAGCGAATGCGATAGCTCTGAGCACCCGCAATACTACAAAAAAGTTAATACGTAGACCAAGGTGGCGTCGACTAACTTCGCGGCGTGCTACCTCGCGACCCCCAAGACCAATTGTTTCTATATGAGCTAATACAGTGCCCACATTTCCGACTCTACCTAATCCTTCGTAATTCTTGTGCCGGACCATGAAGATTAACGAGACGACCCAATGATGGTCGCTTAACTATGAAGCCCCCAACAGTTTAAGGACGTTGTGCTGGGCTAGACCTATTTAGTACTTTGATAGACGAGTATTTTTGTTTCTCCATGAGCAACTGCTTACCTTTGAATCGATATGGTGCTGATCTTGCTCCCTGTCTATAATTTCAAGAGATACGAACAGTGAAACGAAATCTGGGTACTTCTATTACAACCAGCTCAGTGTAGCAGGGAGCATACGCACTACATGTGACTATGTGTAAATCCTAAGACAGATATCTTCAGGTGCAAAGTAGCGGAAATTGCAACTCCGGCTCAACTAGCAACACCCCATATAGCCTAACGTAAGCCAACTGTATCATTCATGATTAAAGCGCATTACAATGAACGCCCATCCGCTTCATGGAAATTTTGATTTTGGTTCTCGCTGAACACTAGATCAAGTATGGCGCGCATTGTTTGCCACATGTATCCCCGAAGCTGGGATCATGGGTTGCGGTTCGATCAATTGTAGTCGAACCGCATGCGGACTGTCAATTTCGATCAAATTCCACAGCCTGAGACGAGAAGCCGCTTTGGGTGATCTGCAGACTTTCTGCATTGTTGGATCCTGCAGCGTTCTAGCCTCAAGTTCACTATCAAAGCATTGGGAGTGGAAAATGTCAAAGACAAAAATCTGGTAAGTTGACTATGAACACGCGGTTTTATCAGCCATTTTAACCATACAAAGCAATACTCAGGGGGAAAGGCCGTCGCTAAGCTGGCGCCTATCAAGATCACAATTCAGAATCTGGTCCGGTAATCCATGATCATTCAATTGATCGAGACGTCTGCCTTGGATTGTCAATAACGGTTGGAATACCATCCTGGATCTACAAGGTCCATGATCGACACACTTGTGGATACTTTGGCTCTACAGCGGTGCCGAACACCAACCCGTCTAAGCCGCACAATTCCCTCAACTTACCAATGAAATGGCTGGTTTTCGTTAAACTAGTTAGCACGGAGAGCCCCGGCCAGCGCCAGTTTCATGCCGTTCGCTTACAGTGATTGCCATAGCTCGCAGTGAGTCGGCGGAGATTACCGTGCTATCCTAATCATTATGTTGAGCAGCTCTCTATGAGAATCCACCACACAAGCGCTAGGGGAGGGCTTAGATTTTTCAATCAATTAATTGGACTCCTTGGGAGCCTGATAGTTCTACGGCTTGCAGGGGTTACTGAAGAGGCCATTATGCTATTCGGCTTGAGGAGAAGGCTCCACTCAAACGCCAAATCTCCCTTCTACTCAACTCAATGTAGAGCGGGCGCGTATATATGCCTAAACTAATGCGTTTAGGCCTATGACGTGGTATTTTGGTTGGCGGGATACGAACGTAGACATCAAATGCGGACATTATGATTGAGATCGACTATATGAGCGTAGCCTGGTTCGAAAGTCTAGGCAGCCTGTTGTCTTGAGTATTCACGTGCATGGAAGCCTCGCATGTATTTACTTCAAAGTGGCAAACAGTGGAGCTCCAGCAACTACGTATGCGTCAAGAGGAATCTCTTGGAAGAGCTGCACATGCAATGAATTTAGCGATAACCATTCGAACTTATCACAATCTGAAAGTGGAGTGGTGTATGTTCTTATCTTTCGCTCACGCTGCCACAAACCGCTATCTGAAGTATATGCTCCGAGGCCGCCCGACAAGAACAAGCGAGGAACACATGTGAGGTTGTTCGTGCCAAGGCACATCATATCTTTTGAAGTTTTAACGGATCAGGTCCTTGGTGGCGGTACATTCGGCAATCAGTCCTCGTATAATGTCAGTCCATGAGTGGCCAAAAGATAACACCAAAAAGCTATTGTCAGCTCGTTGATCAATTTTCTCTGCAAGGCCAGCATCCAGGTACGCGTGTATGGGCAGCTTAGAGACGAATGAACGTGACATTTAGAGAAGGGTAAAACAGCTCATATTCTGGTTTCGTAGTTGGGTGAGAAATCACAGCAGATATTTTTGTGAATAAGTCTGAAACTTGTGAGAATAACTTTCAGAGGTAAGATGTCGCTTGAGAGGAAGCTGAATATTTTCTGAAAAAGGTGTGTTGTGTTAGCGCTTTCAGGGATCAACACTTACGTACGCAATCACAGACTTACAGGGTTGTTCCAGTCTACCACAACTACATGATTTCTGTACCTTCTTAGAACGGCCACCTATTACTATCATTCGCTCATGCTGCACAATACACCCACGCTAGCGTGTGGAAGTATGTTAAACCAACAGTCTCGGATCCTGAGGAGCTGCTTGGTCGCGATAGCTTGGTTCACGAGAGCTCTTACCGCACATGGGCGAGGTCCGGCCGCCACAATCTGCTGGTTTGCTGAGGAAGCACCCGATGCTGCTATACTCAGCTCTCGCCTCTGTAATCACCAAATAGGCTCGCAAATCAATACCGATCAAAGGACCGACTTGACACATGTAATAGGCATTAGTAGGCCGGCTGGCGGCTGTCCCGGTTGATGCGTTCGCGGTGGGGAGATTCAGACTGAATGTCGTTATTCATGGCGTCCGGTGGAGTTGAGGTCCATTTACTAGTCGTCCGACCGGTTCGATTTCCACCTGTGCTCATGGTAGATGGATTCTCTTCCCCCGTGCAGGTGGATGATGACGGGTTAAACTTTTCAGAGGCTTCGTAGATACGCCATGTTACTTCTGTTGCTACTTTTCTAAGGTGGCTTTGCTCCAACATTCCAGCTTGGCATGGCCTACGCGAGTACAGCATCCATGAGATTCCAGCTCGTCCAGAATTTTGGCATCTCCGTCAACGTCGCAATACTCGCAGCAGCTTCGTGATTGGTGCCCTTGGATAATTCTGATCCTGATACCCGAATGGAATGCCATTATTGATGAATTATGTCGGGCGAGGCCATGTGTGTGCGTCCACGCCGATCATTCCTGCGAGAGCCGCTGTGACAGGTTCCCCATACTAGTCGCGTATCATCGACTGTGGTCCGGATTGACCCGTATCGCACTCGAAGTGGATCGTCACTTTCACGTACTGGAAGATGGTTTGGCGCATTGGAAGTTTGTATCAATCATGGGCTCAGCTCTAGGGGGTTGTATTTCTATAAAAGAGGCAGCTTTCTATCGTTAGAGCTCCATCAGCCAACCTCGGCTTTTCTCTCCTCACACAACTACCTCACCTCACTCCTCCCGCACACTCCAGTACGTATAAAACAGCCTGGATTCTCTACTCGACCACTCATCATCAGTTCTTCCTCCTGCCTTTAGCTTTACGTCCGCAATGTCTACGCTCCCAGTGTCGATCACGCTACCTGCAGCCGCGCAGGGCGGGTCAGCATTTACCTCTGGCCAAAATTCTCTCAATGGATCGACCACCGATCTCGAAAAGACCGGAGATATCAACGAGAAGAGTTTGGAGGGGGCGATTGCGGCCGACATCGCTGTCCTTAGGCAGGAGGAAGAGCGCGACTACCACCAACAGAACAAGCTCATCAATGGCACCATGATTTGGGCCCACCAGATCTGGTGGATTATTGTGGCTGTCATCAACGTAAGAGGACATTGTGTACCTCTAATATATCACTAACATCATGATATGCGCCTAGATCCCGGTGTACATCTACTTAGCCAACAATGAACACAAGGAAAAGATTGTGGATTGGATAGCCCATGTCGCAGTCATCAACCTTACCATTGTCGTGTTGGTTCGAAATGAGCTCCTCCTCGGTGCCGCCTACTACTCCTTCAACTACATTCCTTTCCTTCGGTTCTACTTCCATCGCATGCTTCACTCCGTTGGTGGCCTGCACGTCGGAGCTTCTTTCGCGACACTCATGTAAGTGGCAATTCAGCCTTCGAGTATATGCGTACAAACTAACCCATTGTTGCAGTTGGATTACCACCTACGTAGCGGAACTGGGCAAACATACTCCTCTCGATACCGGTCTCAACCGCGCTCTGTTTGTCACCGCGCTCTTACTCCCTATTGGTATCGTCGTCATGATCTTCTTCGCTCTCCGTCCGCTCCGTGAGCGCTTCCACAATGCCTGGGAGTACACCCATCGTTTCGTCGGTTGGGGGCTCGTCCTCGATCTGATTGCCCATCTCGGCGTCAAGGCTGCCACTCTCCCCAAGGGTAAGCTGGCTGGAATTACCGTCTTAGGTCAATCGCTAACATCATATGGTCTCAGCGCGCGACCTCTTCATCCATGGTGCTCTCCCCTACCTCACCATCATCATCACTATCAGTATCTTCTATGTCTGGTTCACTGTCACCAAGCCTAAGGTCGAGATCTTTGCCAACAAGAGCGTCGCGATTGTCAAGTTCCCCGGCAAACCTACCATCGCTGACGGAACCTTCGCTCGCGTATCTCGCAACTGGTGGCAGTGGCACGCGTTCTCCGTCGCTTTCTCCGATACCACCATCCCTGACAAGCCCAAGTTCGCTCTTATCATCGGAAAGGCTGGTGACTGGACCAACGGACTCATTGGTGACGCGACTGCTGGCAACGCTCCGGAACGCCTGTTTATCCGTGGTGTCAACCCTCCTGGTTTCATGCACATGCACCATGCCTACAAGAAGGGTAAGTCTCGCGCCCTTTGAAACCAGCCCCCTGCTAACCCGTGGCTCAGTCGTCACTATCTGTACTGGTGCCGGTATCGCGCCCGCCCTTCCTCACATTAGGCAACACACTTCTGACATCTACTTGATCTGGATCGGAAAGGTGAGAACCCCCGATTTCATCTCGCGATCTTGACGAGTCCTAATCTCCTCTCCTAGAACCACCGTGAGACCTACGGCGAGGAAGTCTGGTCATCCGTTGCCAACAACCTTCCTGAGAACCAGATTCAGTTGCACGATACTGCCAAGCAAGGTCGCCCGGACATCAAGGATCTCATCATCAAGGCCGGCAAGAAGCACCAGGCTGAGGCTGTCTTCATCGTCTCCAACGACCCGTACACGCTCCTCGTCATGAACATCTGCTGGCGCATCGGGATCCGCTGCTACGGTGCCACTCGTGACTCATAGATGCATCACTTCCCTTTCTCTCCCTTGCTACGAATAGACATGAATCCCGCTATCCATTTCCTATCATTCCACGTTCCATTAATCGCATTGTTCCTTCCGCCGTTGAATCATGAATCCTAACGCATCCTCCATCTTCCCCTGCCTCCGCACTATCCGCTGAAAGCTACCTTGTAGTGAAGGTCTCTTAGATTTAGGATCCTGAATTGTAGACGTCACTGTATCTCGTAACACAATGAATGCTTTCCCACGTAACTTTTGTGTGCTCAAACCTAAACTTTATCCAACATCCAACAAAGTGTGCTCGACAGCAACTGCGGGTGATTCCTATACCTTGAGACTTTTGACACTTGCGCCACAAGTTGCCTGGCCTGGCGATCTGTCATGATTCTGTCAAAGGTTGACAGAACAGATTTTTGGAAGTCATACAGGGTTTGATCCGACCCAACGCAGAACTGAGCTCGACGATCAACTGCATTTTCCGGGACAGCGATCACCTTCTTATTCCAGTGATCTAATAATCCTTTCTCGGTCGACCCCGATCTACCGCCGGCTCCATAGGATACGTCACGATTGTTAATTGGACACCGGTTAGACTCCTGTCCCAGCTTGGCGTTTAGAAGACTGAGATAGATCCGGGGCGGGAGCTCTTGAGCTCACCTCCCATCAAGGCAAGTATATTGTGTATTTCGGACATCGGTCGAAAGACCCGAGCATGAAGAGGCACAGGTAGGGCGTGGGTGGTGCTATCGAGGGGTTGAAGCGTCGGCTAGAATGAGACGGGCGGATCGTGAGGCGTCGCCGAGTTGGAGCGGTGCGCTGCGGTTTGGTATCTAGACGTGCGTATTCGTTGAGCCTTTCCAGGGCAGTCTTTTTTGGTGCATCGAAGCCGAGCTGCGGAATCATTATTCTGTGCGAAACATGGAGACATATATGCGCAGGCAGGGTGCCTAGTCGAGCGAAGATCAGGTGTAGCGCTGAGCACAGCCACAGTAAAGTCCAAGAGAAAACGTCAGTTTCGGTAGCGCATACAGCAAGGTTTCAAAGGTGTTTCCTCTCGCTTTGACTACTGTACTTATACCAAGAGACTCCGCGATAGAGCGGAGACTCAACCAGACGAGATAGGTAGAAACATCGACACTTTGTGAGAATATTGCCCCATTGCACTTTAAAATTGACAGCACCGCTGATACCCCGCAACAAAAAGTGACCCATAACGGGTCGAGACAGTAGTAGAACTTGCCCAGTATCTCAAAATTTGCGTTGTTTAGAGCATATGCAAGTACGTTCAAGTAAACTTGTGTTTCAGAAACAATTCAAGCGTCTACCGAGTTCAACTGAATTATGATAAGAAGAAAGAAGAAGGAGCGAATTAATACATTGTTTACACAGATTGCGAATCCATCTTTGCGATGAGTCCAATTACATCAGTTGAAGCTTGGCGTCGACAAGTCGTGGGATACATCTTACCTACCCTCCGTTCCCATCGGACACCACTATCACCTCTTCCTCCCTCATCCGAGCATTTGCCTATCGTCCATCCAGTTTAGTTCAAATTCAAAGATTGATTAGTAGAGAACAAGAAAGTGAGACGAACCTCAGAGATACACCCCAATCTTCCCAAGCCCATACGAAGCCCTTGAACATTGGGGGACTGAAACCGAGTTGAGAAGTTGATGTTGTAGGACTTGAAGGCATGGAAAAAGAAGTATTTGTTTCATCTTCTTTGGCAGATCTTGCGCGTGTTAGGTCATAGTTGTAAGGAGCGAAGAGATGGAGGTCTGAAACTGGCCACATTAATCTGGTAGGATCTCGTTGTCAGTCGGTCAATTGAGCTCGCTAGGGTATAGTGTTATACGCACTTTGGAGAGGCAGATGTCAAATGACGGTGAGTGGTATGTGATAGTAGCAGGCGGAAGAGGAAGAGGGAGGGTATACGAGTTGGAAAGGCTTGACAGAGGGGAGGTGTTGTTTATATAGGTATTCTAACCTGTCCTCGTGGCCTGCCTGTAGGACGACAAGACTCTCGCATAGGCCTCCAAGCGTTATTGCGTCTCGCCTGTCAACTTCTTCGCTTGGTATCATGTCGCTCAACCGCTTGCGCTTGTCGTCCTTGTCTTGCGATACCGGCTCATATCAGAACAAACGAATTTGTCAAAAGTCAAAAGCTTGTCTATCTTCTGGAAGTCCTTGGTATTTTTATCGACATTTGTCGGATCGGGGGTTTATTCTTATTCTCGAGTTACTGTCTCCGTCTCTAAAATCGAATCAAGATTTTCGAAGGACGAGCAATTGGTTAATGATTATACAGATATAGATGTGTTCGACGGCTGAACTCAGCTCGGGTTTAGAATTACAAAGTTCTGTTTTTGTCTACAAGCCCGTCCTTTGCTATCACCTCTTGCGCTTGGCCATGATTCCGACTTCGACCTATAAGAACCCCCCGCTCTTGCCGTGCCCGAACCGATCTCCGAGTCCCCTGGCGTCCCTCAACATCTTTTGTCTGGATTTTTCGTCCATCAGTCGGCCGGAGAGCGCCATATCCCTTCCATGGTCCCAAATACCAGTCGGAGCGTCTTCTGGATCAGGCGCCGGCGTACTATGCATATCAACGAGCGATTGAGTCCGCGTAGATTTCTAGAAACCAATTTCTCGTATCAGACAAAGCCGATTCGAAAAAAGGGAAGACAGACATTATGCGCCTCGACTTGTTCCCGCAAGTCTCGATCTCTTTTTCGTCGTTTGGCGACATCTTCATCTTCGGCAGTGGTAGTAGTAGCGTTTTCGGCGCGTTTCCGTTTTCCGGATATTTCGTCTGCGAGGCGTTGTTGACGTTCTTGGGGTGTTTCTGTCCAGAGGTTTGATGCTGCTGATTTTTTGTCGGTTGTTGAGCGGGAGAATTGTCTGTTTTTGAGTTTTGTTGGGTCGAGGGCTGGGGGAGGGGAGGGGTAAGTTTGAGGTTGGGGTAGGGTTGGATGGAGGAGAAGGGAGAGAAGTAGATTAGTATGTGTGGGTCGTTGAAGTGGAGAGATTGGCGTACATGAGAACAAGTCGCTCGAGGATGGAGGAGCGAGCATCCAGTCGTCTCGTTTGAGGGCTTTAGGTTGTTTTGATTCCTGTTGAAAGTAAATGTCAATATCATGGCTTAGATATATAGAAGTTGAGACTCACCTCGATTTGTTGTTCTCTCCTCTTTTCACGCTCGATGAATTCTCGTACACCGTCGTTGTCGTCTTCTTCTTCTACAGCTGCGCCAGCAGGTAAAGGCATAGGACCATAGTCGTCGTCGCTGTCTGAATCTGGGGGAGGACGCGAAGGGAATGTAGGTCCTACTTGTCGAGGAGGTGGTTGTGGTTGTGCTGATGGACCAGGCAAGTCTGGCGGAAGAGCAGGCAAGAACGCGTCTTCGTCTTCTTCATCATCGTCTGGCGGTGGTGGTGGTGCTGATTTGAGAAGATGTGTTGGGATGCTCGGACCTATAGAGGCGGGAGGTGTTGTGCTCCGTGGTGGTGAACTCGGTCCAGCCTCGTCTGACTGGGCAGGTTTCAGTAGGTGTGCGGGGATGCTAGGACCTATCATTGTCGAGCTTTAAGAACTTGAGATAAAACGGTGTGTAATGCGGTGGTCGTGGATGAGAGCTAGGTCAGGTCCGCGGATGCTGTGCAGCCTTCTCATTAGCCGCAGCTTTGCCTTTACACTCGACCACGGTAGCTACGTCCTCACTCAAAAAGGTACTTGAATTCTGTTCTCTAAAAGATGAGTAGAACTGCTGCTAACAACCCGTTGATTTTGGAATCTAGAGGCCACGTACTCCCCCACATCATACAAGTACGTGCAGACATATCTTTATATACACACACGACTAAAACGCAGCCTACAGAACCCAAGACTCGTCCGTCCGACCACGAAACTAATCGAAATCTTTTAGGATTTTGCCCAACCTGTCGCCAAACACGAATAATCCCACGGGTCCGGACCGCAGCAGCATGGACGACGGGAAGCTGCTTGCCGAGGCGCTGAGTGTCGTCAAGATCCAGATGGTTCAGATGAAGCGCTGTTTGGTGGGTTCATTGGCTAGTTGTACGAGGATGGTGCTCATTGGGATGATAGGAGAACGACCAGCTTATGGATTCGCTCAAGAGCGCGAGTACGATGCTTGCAGAATTGCGAACGTCGTCGCTCTCGCCCAAGATGTACTACGAATTATGTACGTCTGTCTTGAACCCTTTACTTATTATGCTAACATGGATGTAGACATGGCCGTATTCGACGCACTCCGACATGTATCCAATTACTTGCTCGACGCGCACACCTCTGGCAAACACCATCTCGCCGATCTCTATGAACTCGTGCAATACGCCGGAAACATCGTGCCTAGGCTGTACCTCATGATCACCGTCGGTTCGGTTTATATGGGCATCCCGGATGCGCCTGTCAAGGAGATCATGAAGGATATGATGGAAATGTCTCGTGGAGTCCAGCATCCTACGCGTGGGCTGTTCCTTCGTCATTACCTGAGCGGTCAGACGAGGGATAGTTTACCTATAGGAGATAGTCAGACGTACGCTCTCCATCCCACTTGACATGACTTCGACCTAATATGTTGAACACAGACAAACCGGAAACCTCCACGACTCGATCGCATTCGTCCTCACAAACTTTATCGAGATGAACAAACTCTGGGTCCGACTCCAACACCAAGGCCACTCGCGCGAACGCGAAAAGCGCGAGATGGAACGGCGCGAGTTGCGTATTCTTGTCGGGACGAATTTGGTCCGGCTTTCTCAGCTCGAAGGTGTCGATCTGGGCATGTACCAGACGTTGATTCTGCCGAGTATTTTGGAGCAGGTCGTTAGTTGCAAAGATGTCATTGCGCAAGAGTATTTGATGGAGGTTGTCATTCAAGTATGTCCTTCTCGCTTTCTTATTCTGAACTTGAGGTACTGATGATGTGGATCAGGTCTTTACAGACGACTTTCACCTCCACACCCTCACAGAGTTCTTATCCGCAACAGCCAAACTCCACCCAAAAGTAAACATCAAACAAATCGTAAGCGCGTTGATCGACCGACTCGCATCGTACGCCGCGCGCGAAGCAGAAAACGAAGACCCTGAAGAGGTCCGCAAGCAAGAAGAAGCGGCTGCTAAACGTCTGGCTGAAAAAGTCCGTCGGGCGCGCGAGGCGAATGGGAGCGGGATGAGTCCTACGAGTCCGACTGGTGTGGGGGCGGGTAGTGAGTGGGGCAAGGGGAGTGTTGAGGGCAGTTTGAGTTTGAATGGGGGGTTGAGTGCGAGTGTGGAGGAGGAGAAGGGTAAAGGGAAGGAGAAGGAGGGTGCACCGCCTAAGAAGTTTAGAGGTATTCCGGAGGATGTCAAGTTGTTTGAGGTGTTTTGGCAGCAGGTTGTCGAGTTGATCAAGGTGTGTCTCGCCAGTCGTTTTGCGTTGGATTTGGGGTTTGAACTGACGGGTGGGTGGATAGGCACGACCGGATTTGTCGATTCAGGATATTACGGCGCTTTTGGTTTCGCTCATTAACCTCGCGTTGAGCTGTTATCCTGATCGGTTGGAATATGTGGATCAAGTGCTGGCGTTTGCACAGGCTAAAGTCGGAGAATTCCATGATAGGTAAGTATCTACCTCTTTCTCATTCACCCATCACTGCTGACTTTTTGACACAGCCCAGACCTCCATACAACACACACAACATCAAACCTCCTCTCACTCCTCCTTGCACCAATCACATCCTACACATCCGTCCTCACACTCCTCGCTCTCCCACACTACAACGCTCTTCTCGCGCCTCAACCATTCGCGACTCGACGAGCAGTCGCACACGCCGTTGTCGCTAGCGTCCTAAAGAACAACACCATCATCGACCAGCCGAGTGATGTAGGGGGTGTATTAGAAATGTGTCATGTGCTTGTAAGGGACCAGAGAGATGCGGGTGCTGCGATGGGTGGGGTTGGAGGAGCTGGACGTGGGGCGAGTGGGGTTGGAGGGAATGAAGATTTGGCGGAGGAGCAGGGGTGGGTTGCGCGTATGGTTCATTTGTTTAGGGCTGAGGCGTTGGATGTGCAGTTTGAGGTGAGTTGGGGATGTTTGGGTTTGAGAGGGAGAGGTGCTGATGTTGGGACGTAGTTGTTGCAAACAGCACGAAGGTTCTTTGCGGAAGGTGGACCTAGGATGCGGTATACGTTCCCGCCGCTTATTATCTCGGCGATTAATTTGGCCAGGAGGTTCAAGGCTCGGGAACATGTCGTATGTCTTTCCAGCTCTTTCAAACTCCCATGTTACTCATGTGATTGCCTGCAGGAAATCGACTGGCACAACCGCGTCACGACCCTATTCAAATTTATCCACCAGCTCACCTCGGTCCTCTTCAGCACAGTCGAATCACCCGACACCGCCCTCCGCCTATTCCTCCTCTCGGCCCAAGTCTGCGACTCGTGCGGCGCAGCATTCGAAGAGCTCGCGTACGAGTTTTACGTCCAAGCGTTCACGGTGTACGAAGATTCGATTTCGGAATCGCGTGCGCAGCTCCAAGCGATCGGGTTGATTATCGGGACGTTGCAAGGCGCGAGGGTGTTTGGGGAGGATAATTACGATACGTTGATTACCAAGGCTGCGGTGCATGGTGCGAAGCTTTTGAAAAAGCCGCATCAAGCTACGGCGGTTATGCTTGCGAGTCATATGTGGTGGCAGAGTGATGTGCCCGAGGGAGAGGTTGTTGTGGAGGGTGAAGATGCGGAGGAACGCAAGGTTTGTTCTGTCCTTTTTTCTTTCTTGAATGTGGGGTGTTGACTTGTTGGGATGTAGCCGAGACGAGATGGGAAACGCGTACTGGAGTGTTTGCAAAAGAGTTTGAGGATTGCGAGTTCGTGTTTCGAAGAGGTGGTGTCTGTGCAGCTCTATGTGGACGCGTTGGACAAGTATTTGTATTACTTTGAACGTGGTGTTGCCGAGGTTAGTCTCTTCCTCCCTTTTCTTTCTATTCTAACACTTGCTTTGAAGGTCACACCAAAATATATAAACTCCCTAATTGAACTCATCACGTCCAACGTCGACGTCATCTCTGCACCCGATTTCCACCCCACTTCACGTTCCCCACCAGGTCTCGTCGAGGGCGTCCACACACCCGAAATGATCCTTCGACATTTCAAGCGCACATTGCTCTATATCCAATCTCGAAAGGACGAGGCAGACTCGGCTTGGGCTCCTGTAGACGGTGTAACGGGCGCGTTGCTCAAGTTGGGGCACAAGTGATAGACTCGTGTGTGTGTGTAATTTTTGTACATATTTCTTCTTCATTTTTTCCTTTCTTTTGGAACTTTTTTGTTGTAGTGATTGTCTTGAATCTAAACGATTTACAGATGTGCGGGAGTGGATGACTAAGCGATAGATAGAGTGGGTAAATCAAGCGCTGATCACAAGAATCCGGCCAGCACGGGGAGCCACGAGTTGCTGACCACCATAGTCTCACTCCCACAGCCCTAGTAGGACGAGCTCTTGCCGGAAAAACGACTAGAGATGGGCAAATTCTTTGATACGATTCCGACGGAGCTGATTCCGTGAGTCGTTTGAACTATGGTGTTACTCCTTGTAGCCTATCCTATCGCGCTATCACTTGTTTTTAGCCTTTATTCTGTACCCTTGGCTCAATTCAACTGAGAGCTGCTGAGCAATTACAAGTCTACCTTTCTTGCTGCGCATACATTATATCATAGGAAATGACTTGGCTGCCCTTGTTCATTTAGCACGCTCGCTGTTGGTTACTGCAGACTAATCACTCGAATTTCAGGTGGGTTGAAGAGCAGCGATGTTTCTGGGTTGGAACTGCTCCACTTAGCGGAGATGGACATATCAACATTTCTCCCAAGGGCATGGCTGGAACATTCAAAATCATTGACGAAAAGACCTTTTTCTATCAGGATCTTACTGGCTCAGGTTAGTGGAATAGTCTTTACGAGGAGCTACTGCGTTATATATGGCCGGCTAGGCGTCGAGACTGCCGCTCATCTTCGTGAAAATGGGCGAATTACTGTTTTGTGAGTCGTGTTTGTTGCATCCTATATTCTCACTGTCCTAATAATATACCAGATTCAACGCGTTTGAAGGTCCGCCGCGCATCATGCGGCTATTTGGTACTGGTCAGTTTAAGGTATCACATCCAGCGAATCTTTTGATTCATAATCCACTCGACTAAAGGCCAAGTTCATGCGATTGGTTCGCCTCGATACAACGAACTGATTCCCATAGAGGAACGGTTAGTCGGGTCACGGGCCGTGGTTGTAGTGGACATCCATAAAGTTGGCACAGTACGTACGTCAAGTGTTATCTCTGACATCTTTTCCTGATTTTTTTTTATCGAGTAGTCTTGTGGCTTTTCGGTCCCATTGTATAAACCCGAAGGCGATCGTCAAGTTCTCCGTGACTGGACGGCCCCACTTGAAGCGAAGGATGAACGGTTTGCGGCTGATCAAGGCAAGCCCGGTGTCTCTCGGTCTATATATGCTTATCACGGTGCCAATCCTTGGATTCTTACTTGTGTAGATAATTTCAACCAGACCGGGCCGCTTTCACATCTGTTGTTTGCACCTTCATCCGAAGACTCTGGCAAAGATATGCGTCATCCGAAGGGACTGAAAGACTACTGGGCACAAGCGAATGTACGATCCATTGACGGTATGTCCGTTCAACTTCATTGCCAATTCCCCGAAGCTGAAGCATGTACTTGAACTCGACAGGTTTACCTGGTCTAGCTTTCTGTCGTGACCTTGCTGGTCTACCTCAGACGCAGGTCAAAGAGGATAGAAAGGTGTTCCACGTCGATATAGAAGATGAAAAGCTTGCAACAAAACTTGGGCACCAGATTCAGCACGCTGCTGGAAAAGTAGAGCAGACCGGGTTTGTAGGAGGCTTACTAGTTGGACTTGCAGTTGCTTTGACATGGGTAACTGTGTCCGGACGTCGTTGAGGCGCTTTCTGTTGCTTGTATGCGGTTGCTCCTGGGGTATGAATTAAGTTAGGTTTGAAATGAGAGGCTTAACAGCCCAGAATCGTGAAAGGCTAGACCGTGAGCAGGACAATAAACATATTAAATCCTATTAAATCCCATACTTGATAGAGCTAAACAGAACGCTAGGTAGGGGCTATCACATATCTTCTTTAGGTATCATATACAGGTTCTTCCTCCGACCACACCTTGTTCGTCAATTGATGAGTTACATTGTAGAGAACCAATAGAAATACTTGAAGTTCTTGGGAAGCTTGTGGTTTATTCCCATGAGCCTTTCCCTCCAGGAACAAAACCCATCAGGAATCTATCACCCCGCAGTCGTTGACCGACCAAAAAACTGCGTATAAAACATTCACTAACCTGTTTCGTGCTGCAGGGCCTGGACGCTGACTTGTCGTCTCTGAACCCCTATTCGGGTACGCCCTGCATCACTGTTCGCAGATTCGTCCCTGAAGAGCGCTGGCTTGACTATACCTCAACAAAACCAAGTGGCTCAGGTGGCATCCACATCAGCCATGCGTACTGAAAGTTTGGCTGCCTCCCATCGCGCTTTGAGGATATCTGATCTGGCTCGCATCGTGTGTTTACTCCCAGGAAAAAAGAACATGTCAAGCTACTCTATTTGTGCCGGGATATGTATACTATTATGCGACCGGCGGTCTGGGAGGGGCCGGGGTCGGTAAGCAAGTTTATATCAAAGTGTTGATGATTATCCACTAAGCCAAACGCACACCCGAATATTTCTTCCCTTGAGCTCAACTAAGTCTAGAGTGAAACTTGCTTGCCCTTTGTCAAGACGCTTTGGGCCAGGGGCGATGATGCCAATATCATCACGACCTGGCCTGATTTTGAGCTACCAAACCTACAGCGCTTGACCCTCACACCTGACTACGATCTCGGTCAGAGGGATTTGCGACATCTGGTTGTTCGGTCTACTTGTGCCTAGTCTACTCGAGCCTAGAATGATCGCGACTGACTGTAGAGATGAGGATGAATTTGATGATCCACGTAAAAGATTTCTGGAACTTCATACGGACGCACTTGCAAGCCTACTCAGTCACAGGTGCCGATTTTCTAAAATCTGTATATAACAGCCCAACCTGCTCGACGCACCTTCGGTCACTTTCACTTGCCATCACAAACATGAACGAGGGCTTATTTCAAGCACTCAGACAACTTTTATAACTTGAAATCCTATCAATAAGGACTGCAGGTCTCCTCATAGCTAATCATACTCATTTAACCGCTATGTCCAGTGACTCATTTCCATGTCTAAAACGGTTGATATTATGTGGGCTGGGCGAAAAGACGATAGCTCGTATATGCAAGGTCTCCGATTTCATCATCTCATTACTGCTGATACTATATTCTGGAATATTCCTTGTTGGTGGTGGTCCAAGCTATATGTTATGTGAACGCTCAATTGCAGCTGTCGAATCGTTGATTACAAACAGCCCCGAGCTTTCAGATCTTGCTATACGGCCCCAGGGTGTATTTTGTTCATTGCTGGTTTCTTTGCCGATTATCAACGCATTTAGGAGCATAGCCCTAACCCGTCTATGGCATCGAAGCTCCGACCCTGCTGGTAATATATACGATTCAGACGACTCATAATACGGAGTTGACGAGATAACCTAGATCGACAACCTAAAGGTACAGTGAACTACGTTGCTGTCTGCACTGCCGTTCCTACGGAAACTTTAACTTAGTAAAGGTACACTAGAAATGTATCACCTGTAGGTACATGCGTCCTTCCTGCTGGAGTTCCGACTGCTTGTACCAAGAAGCATCAAGCTCGGCAAAGGAAGTGAACCGCTCAAAGTGGGCGTAAATAAACCGATTGTGGTTCGTAGTTAGTTATGCTTCCGGCATCGGGCCCCCAAAGTATCCACAATCTCCAAAGCTGGAAGGTTTGTGGTATAATCTCTTAGCAACCTAGAAGCTTGTGGACAAGTAGATATATGCATGATTTGTGGCCGAACGCAATATTTGAGACAAATGCCGACACGCCTGGCGTGATAAGAGATCGTTTGCTTAACTGAACGAGGTGCTTAAAAGACTAAGGTGGAACATAAAGCAGTAACGAAACGCCTGTGTTCTTCAATGTTTGATGAAACATGCAAATAACGAGATAAAGAATGGATTAATCCCGTGAATTCAAAGGCTTTAAAGATAAATTCTAACGCACTCTGGAGCACGCTTTCAGCGAAGAACACGCTAAGGCAGATAGTGACGTAGAAATCGTCATTAAGAACCGGTGGAAGCAAAGCGCCGATAACTTCCATATAGACATCCAATCAGATCGCGTCCATCCTACACAAATTCAGCAAGCTCTCCGAGCCCTAGAACTTAGTTTGGATACACATCGCATAGGACTTAGGCTCACACACGTCATCCATGAGCGACATATTCGCTGGCCATGTGTTCTTATTCATGGATAGAAGACATAGGAAAGACCGCGAAAACGCGTGTTAGAAGCAGTAAAGTAAACTTGACATACCACGCTTGGATGCCCTCATAAGGTCTTGATGCATACCCTTCTCCCATCCGAGTTCTTGTTGACCAACCCCCCGGCCATTAGGATGACCGAAACCCCCCCATTTTTATCAGCTGCCTTGAAGCTATGGTGGCTAACTGCATGCATTATATCTTTCGGCTATGCCCCCAAATATCATCATCGCGTGCTAAGTTGGCATGTCTATGATCCAACAATCATGAACGAGAACCACAAGCCATACTCCAAAGAGTTGCATTCGAGGGATTTAGGAATGAAAACATCTTTACGCCAGAAGCAACAGGTAAGTTAGCCGTTTGAGTGTAGCATGCAGCCAAAAAAAGACTCTAAAACCTTAATGTAGAAAGAGTGGGATCGTCTCGTCATCCCGGTAAGCGGATAGAATGCTGGCTCCGTGTTATATGCTCACCCGGTTGATTATGCTATTTAGCTCTCCGTTACTACAGCTACCAGTGCAGCTGCTCTCGCTATTCCCTCGCCATTTGGCGCAGCCAACATCCATTGGCTAGCCACTGCGTTTTATAGCACAGCATTCGGCCTCTCTCTCTCAGGTATCATCATGCTTATGGGCATGACTGTTTTTGGGTCTGGTACTTGCTGCGAAACGGTTGGGCGTATTGCTACCGGAAAAGGCTTTCTGAAGGGTATGACCGGACCCGTGGCTTTTGCTATAGCCTTACCAGCGGCCATTACAACGTATTCCTTGCTCTTCCTTTTCGCCGGAGTTATTGCTATGACGTTTGGTGCCAAAAGAGGGAGCAATATGGAGGAACATCTTGACGCATTTCAAGCGATTGTGCTGTTGCCGATATGCGTCATTTCTACGAGTATCGTGTTGGTCGTCGCAGGGTGGGAGTTTTTTGTTTGGCAAGAAGCGGTAGAGCGTCAGAAAAGAAAGGAGGAGATTGCCGAGGAGGCCAAGGCTCACGCAGAACCAGGGAGTTAAGTACTATTGCGGTGCAGGGTTTCTTTAATCATGTAGGCGCTAAGCTCGAGTTTTAGAGTGCCAGATTAAAAAGAAGAGACCACCAAGAACTAAAAATTAAATCCAAGGACACTCGGCCATTACACCTTGAGATCGGAATCTATGCGAGACATCTATAGTAAAGAAACTTTACGCTGAAACACAGGCTTCAGAACAGGATGTGGAGTGCGTATGCAGATAGCGCGGTCATCGTAACAAGCACTATTTTGATTGTAATTAGCTTAGCTCATTCTTCAAACTCTAAAACAGTACTGACTTAAAGCGTACTGAGGAATCAGAAACGAAGCCACATGTCCTGCTGATCCGTCGGGCGAATAGATTTGCGTAAGGTAAACCTGAGTGGCGGAGTATTAAATACTGGTCATATGAGGTCAATTGAAAGCGCACCTGGGTCGTCGCAGTAGGAACCCCTGCAAAGTAGATGCACACAAACCTCAGTACCTTGTCGTTCGGGTCGATCAGGCTTGTGTGATGTGTCAAGGCCTCTACCACAAGAACTCCAAACACTGGGCCGATGACCATCTGCAGAACCAAAACGCATACATGAGCATATGTTTTGGTGATATTCATGAAGAGCTCGACACTGACCTTCAGTATGGAAAACGCTGTGATGGCGCCTAGAGGTGCACTGCTAATGGGTTTCGGCGCCTGCAGCCTCGCGAGAGCGCTACCGAGACATACAAGGCCAAGAGGGATGCTGGCTCCACCGATGAAGTTTGCAGTGTCTATAATAAAGTTCAAAGGGGGCAACCCATCCGGAGCTGAATCGATATGCACATTCGAGTCAGCGGCAGGAGCAATGAAGAGTGCTTTGAGCTTTGGAATCAGTGCGATTATAAACGCCGCAACCATCGTGATAGTAGGAGGGGACGCAAGCGAAACAACAAAAGACTTTATCGACACTAGCGAACGCCTAAATTGGCTTGGCATGGGCTGGGATCGGGGCTGAGACTCCACTTCTGGCGAGGAAGAAAAGGTAACCTCCTTGTGAGTTAAAAGACCTTTCCCCTGAGACAATGTAGTAGTGATTCCTTCCACGATCGTTGGCGCTGGTGACACATGTGCTGACGTTGGTGGCCGTGTAGATTGGCCGGCTCCATACGCAGTAGGCTCAGACGGAGCAAACGACACATGACCTGTGAGCAAACGAGGGCGTGGGGACGCAATCTATCCTAGCATTAGTCGAGAAACGTAGCAATAGGACTGCATTTGCTAACCTCAACATCTTTTTCGGTAACGTCTTGATCGTCTTTTTCTGATGCGCCCTGTTCGCTCTTAGGCCGAGTAATGGGTTTTAATCTTCGTGTACGGATTACGGTACGCATGGTTTCCCATCGACGACGCATGCGGGACAATGCTGACTCTGGGGCATCATCATCTGTGTCGGCGGGCATTGCGCCATCTGCATAGTCTTTGGCGATCAACCGATGCCCTCCTAGCGGAAACAGAGTAATCTATCACATAGTCAACTCAGCTTTGTGTAAGCGGGAAATGAAAACAACTCGCAAAGAAAACCAGAATAAAAGCGGAAAGATACGCTACTGCAACGTCTGAATCGCCCTTGGAGAACGGGGCAGTCGCAGTCATCGACATGATAACAGCCGTGGCTAGATAGGCACAGATCGAAGAAGCGTTAGACAGGGTTTAAACGATAGATCGATGCGATGCTTACGGAGGTCTCCCCAATTACTCCATGCTCCAGCAGCTAGAATGCCGTTATGAAAACGGCGGGGTACCCAGAACACCTTTCTCACGGCCCAAGCAATGAGAAAACCATATAGTTGATAGATACATGCGACCAAGATAAGCGGGCCTGCGCATCATTTGTCATAGACGTAAGAGAAAAATTCGACAGCAAAAGGCTAGGCACGGGAACGGACCTAGCGCAACGATATTTTGTGTCGTAAACCCAGGCACAATTTTTGAAAAGAGCAATGATGGGAGGAAGATGTTCTGTTATTAAAAAAAAAAAGTCATTTATCATCTGTGGGCCGAAAGAAACAAGTACTACTCACCAGCAGCACCTGACCCGCGCCTCTTGCTGCAACGGCCCCAAATAAATCTGCTTTGGTCAAAAAGAATCCAAACGAGGTAGTAATAATACTACAGACAACATAAGAACCTCGAACAGGAGCGTGTCCCTGCAATGACTCACAGCTTGAACAGCGGCTTGGCCGACATCCAAATGAGTGCGTTCGCGCTTGGCATTGTTTTTATCTACAGATGGAAGTCAAGCGCAAGTCGTGCCTGTACCGCGTAAGTACGTCAAGTGGATCACAACGAGCTGGAGCGAGTCATGTCAGGAAAACTCCGATATGCAATTCATGATGATGGTCTAGAGCTCTTTACAGTTGACCACGAACGGAGCTCCTCGGTACGCCAAAGTTGCAGGGTCAGATATTGTGTTCTCTCAGGTATGATCATGTTGGCCATGCGTGATCCTTGGGCCGGTTCAAAGTCTATATATGCAGCAAAAGGGGATGGTGGTCATGTAAGAACTTCGCGTGGGTCGGCTCTTTTTCATTTGGGCTTAGTCAGCCTCCACCCGCGCGATCGAGTGCATAAAATACTCTACAAAAAAGCTGTACATAAAAACGTCCTACAGGAGCACAACAACAAAAGTAAAAGATCAAATTGCTACAGCGCTGCAAATCACATACAACTAGACCCACATCACACATCCTACAGCTAAGCCCACGTATCAAACCCGCTCGGTTGATACGCGGTACTCCCCGGGAAAACAGCAATCGGCAACTCACACTCGAGCGTTTCGAGCTTCATCTTTGCCCATTTTTCTTCACTCCCTTCTGTATCCTCATCTCCAGTCCACCGACCGAAAAACGCTCCCCAACTCTCGGTCGTCCCTCCAGACATAGCAGCAGGGCCGAGAGGGGCCAGATCGGCCGTAGCGCGCCACGCTTCTCCCCATTCATTTCCTGGTCCGTCGCGCGCCATGTGTCGAGATCGAGAAGGCGGGGCCATACAAACGACGAATGCCATACGGACGCGCCATTGGAGGCCACCTTCGATCTTGAGTCCTCGGTAGCTCCCTCCATTGGTCAAACTTTTGCCGTTTAGCTGGTTTGCCGTTGGATTCAGAACGAGCCCAAACGAAGGTGCTCCATCGCTCGGAATATCCAACGAGAACGCGGCACGTTGAGTACCTAGCGCCAGAGCAGCATGATGTTCTGCGTATTTGCGCGTTTGAGGCGCGGGAGTATGAAGAGCGAGGGATTCGGTCGACTCGAGTGTTGCAGAGTACTAAGATCGTATCAAATGTTAGATGATATGGTTGATGAGAACGTGGAGGAGGCGAATACCTTCAGAACACGCCCTTCTAATGACGGATCATTGAACTCAATCGCACCCAAGATAGTCTCTCCTAGTCGATACGAAGCCTTGACAAACGTCACAACAGCAACCGTCTGGCCGTCTTTTGCAATATCAAACGACACTATCCAGGCCATAATGAGTTCCATTGGCTAGATAGATACAAATAATACTCACTTTTCTTAGAATGCCTTGTAACAACCTCCACAGCATCTCGACAACTCATATCCGCGCCCTCGTCGTCTTCGTACGTGTTGGCTGCGGGGTTGAGCTTCAGCCCGTTCATTCCTTCAATGAGGCCATTTGCGTTGGTCGCGAGTAATCGTCTTGCATACGCCTCTAGCTCTCCACGGGTAATTTTACCCTGACCTGACGGTGTCGAGTTTGCCAGCACCTGTCCTTTAGAACCCAAATACAGAATGTCATAAAAGAGAAATCAAATGTTATAAAAATGAGCCTACCTAATCCACTGTCCCTCTCTGCCACTCCGCCCTTTCCCTCCTCCACACGTCCAACCAGCATTGCACCTTCTCGCCTCCTTGCGAGCGGCCACATCAGATCATAGGGTCTTGGTACCTGTCCCACTACAGACTCCAAATTAAACACACATAACCTAGCTGTTACTAATGCAACACGTACCTGCTACGTGGTTATACATTCGAATCGGAACACGAATGACACGCCTAATTTGACCTGCATCGGGATGAGCATCTGGACGAGTGGTGCCTACGACGAGGTGGTAGGTAAGACGAAAGTATTTTCCTCGGTAGGAGGGAGGAAGTGTAGCGGGGAGAGTGATTGTGTATGTATCTGTGTTTTGGACGTAAGTAAATGCATTAAATCGGGAGAAAAACGCGACGCACAAGACCGACTTTCTCCGGGCTGGAGTGTTAAATCGACGGCTAGTACACTCGGTTGTGTCTCCAATACGGGATAAACGCCTTCCTCCACACTCGCACTAGGTCCCATCCCCTCGACCGCAGACGATCCATTAGCACTACCACCTATCGCAACGTCCCGGCCCTGCCCTTCACTCGATGTATCGTCCCCACTTAGAAGCGCAGATATGCTCGCCATCCCAGGAATAAAATTCGCCATCGAAGAGGCGCGTTGATGCCTTCGTCCATTCAGAGGTCGAGTAGCAGGTGAATCAGGAGGCGCACTCGCTAGCGACGCCGTGGAACTTCCAGCCGAAGCCAGCCCTCCAAGTCCCAATGCCGCTCGAACAGCTGGCCCACTCAAATCTGTGCTTGATCCTGATGCGAGGCCCAACCACGCTCCAACACCCGAAGCCGCTCGAGGTCTCGCCCTAGGGTGAGATACACCAATCCCAACTCGGCCTCCTCCGACTACCCGGCGACCTGTTCCGACCTCGGCTGTTCGCCAGCTGAGTGCTAGAGCAGCAGAAGGAGGGTCGAGTGATAGTGTTCCTGTGAGTTGGGCGTGTGCGAGTAAAATGAGAGCCGAGTTTTCGTTGAATGGCGTGATGGGGGAAGGTGTATCGGCTTCCGAGTAAAAGTTGTATGATGCGGATGGGGGTGTAGGAGCCTGGACAGAGAGCGAGGGCGTAGATGCACGCCGAGCTGGGCCGGGGCTGTTGCGTTGGTCGCGGCCGGGTCGAAGTGGGGAAGGGACAATCGAGTCGGATGAGCCTGATTCGGTTATGGGAGCTAGAGACATGGAGAATGTGGATGTAGAGGGTGTTGCAGGGAGTTTCTGGGGAAGAGATGATGCAGATGGGAATGCACCGTCGAGTGCAGCAGATTGTTTGCGTGCATGAGGGTGGGAGAGTGGGATTCCAGTCGATGTGCGTGAACGTTTGGGTAATGAGGCTATAAAAAAGTTATTAGCTAAAGGTTAATCCAATCTTAATAGACTCACGATGAGACCCAACGGGGGTAGTAGGCGTTGCGGACCCGTTGAGAGCGACGATACCGTCCAGCTCATGAAACACGTCGTGTGAGGTAATAGCAACGCTAAGCGAGCGCGTAGGATGCAAACGAGATTCTCCATTTGTTTGTTTGCTAATTCCAATTAGACCTTTCCTAGGAGCATTCAGTTCGGGCGAAAGTGAAGATGAAGACAGAGAAGACGGAGTGTATTTATGCATCGTAGGTGGAGCAGGCCGTCGTAAACCAGGACTTGTCGGTGGACGGGCCATCCTGGCTTCGCTCACAGAGCTTATAGCCCTTCTGTGCCCTCTTTTACGCTCATAACCACCTATTTGGCCGTCGGATGCGATTCGAGAAAGACCTGGTCGAGGAGTTTGGGGAGCCGGAGCTGGTCGAGTATTTGTAAAGCTAATAGTAAACACTGCAGTTTCTCCAGCATGGTAGTGTGAGGCACTCGGGTCGACTCGGACCCGCACGTCGCCCTCGTCGTCGTCCATTTTCGGTCAAGTCGCCTCCAGAGTTAAGAATTCGAGTACGAGAGCTCGTAAGTCCACGTGACCTATTATTGTGTTATTGATTGTTTGAGCTGCCCACCTCATGTAAACTATCAATACTCGCTGGAATATAATATAGATACCCTCGACGAGACCGTGATGCTGAGCTGTCTGGTATTTGGGGAGCCTATTTATAGCGCTTTCTCAATCCAAACGACTGTCGAAGCCAATTTTTTAAATTCATGGAGCGGCACAACAGCCATGCTCATAGATTCCTTGAAGTGCGTGACCTTGCCCCTGAACTTCTCTTCGATGGTACTGACCATCCAAACAGCCGGTTTGGTTCTAGCCACGCTATGACTGTCATGGACTCTGTTAATGGCGTTGGTTTCAATCAGCTCACCACATGGCCATTTACTTTCCATTGATTCATCCAATCTCTCCAGGATGCAACACAAACTCTTTATGACGCCGATCTTGTTTTTAGAGGGTTTCGACTCCCTAACGTGGAGGTTCTAAGGGACATAGATGGTGCTGCTGGCAAAGCTCAGTTTATCAACTTTGATTGATGTGGTAAGCATTTAGAAGCACACTATATCTTGCGTATGAATACCAGCATTACGGACCTGGACCGATGAAGTGACACCTGGAGGGCTGACGAGCAAGGCTCACGATGAGGAGATGATTAGTCAATCGCTTCATGTTCAATGCATATGACATTCTGCTTTAGTCTATTCGTCTACACCCACTACCTCCCTGTTTATACTCTTCCGTATGCAGATTCTGAACATGCGCCCATACGATGCACTAAAATGCATACAAGGCCTGTTGTCGTTGACTCAACGCTTGCGCCACACTCCCAGTGTACAGTGATCAGCCGCATGTACACAGACGATTAGATTTATGCTGCAATCTATAAAGAACGGAGTATACATAACTACACGTTTTCTCTCCAGTCCAAGATACTCAGTCTGGGTTGAAATCAAAAGAAGGAATGGGGAGATGTTGTGTGTTTTTATGCGTTGTAGTTAGAGTATGGGCTGTCGCAAACCAGCATGGTCCCGTAGCCACGCAATTCACTAGCCACATCCCGCTCAAATCTTGATGGGTAGGTTTAGGGGTATCCCCCCCCCCCCCGCTTTAGATAGGCGAGTATCCAATCTGAGTTCATAACAAAGGACAAGCAAAGTATTACATTTCCCAAAAGAGTCAACAGGAAATTCAAAAACAATATTTCTTTTCAATCCCGGCCAGTCTCCGTGGATCCAGTACTAGTACTGGAGGGCAGACTGGAACTAGGGTAAGAGAACCTATTGCGCATCATACGCAGCCTCTCGCCATCTGAGCAATAAGCATACTTGTCCCAAGCAACGTGCCGGCTTCCCTTCACAACAAGCTCCATCTCGACTTCAGACATCTCCTTATGTTCCGAATCTGTAGGAGTAGGACAAGGATCCTCAGACACGATAGTCGAATTCGAAGCCGACGTAGGAAGGTGACCTGGTGGCATTGCGGAGCTGGACATCTCGGGCACGTTGTCTGACGCAAGATGTGGCGTGAACCTGAATCGGAAAGTGGGAAGTCGAGGCGCGGAGATCGAAGGGAGGTTTGGCGTCTTGCAGAAACCTAGGAGGTAGACTGGTATAAGAGATACGTCAAGCTCGATTCGTTGTATGAGTTTAGGCTTACCATAGGCAGTGTGTTTCTCATTCCATGCCCAAAGAGCTAGGGTTGTCGCAACCAGCGCCCCTGTTGTGTCTTGGAACATGTTATAAACGGAGATGGTTAGCCGGCAGTGAATACGAGATTGAAAATGGAGACTACGTACAGGCTAGGATAGCCGTGTGCTGAGCTACCTCCCACCCGCCAATAGCATAAAGTAAGATATGTCCCATAGTAAGAATAAACAACGAATAAGTAGGGCGTATGCCCGAAATTCCAGTCATTAAGAACGGCATAGCGAGCACGGAAAGATCCCAGAGTGTCCAGAGCTTCGGCAAGTTAATGGTAGACATAGCATATGACTGAAGTAGGTATGGTGGTCCAGTTATGCGGAGTTGAAGGACTCAGGGGTTAAAAACAACACGGATTGATCGACACTGATAGGGGGCGTTTCAGGGGCTGCAAATCTGGGCCGCTCATATAATTTCCAATTACAAGGAGACAGAGCGTGGGGTAGCAAACATCATTGGCTAGTGTATTTATGGAAGTACGTGGGCACACAAATTAAAGGCGGTGTACTCTAGCTGAATAACATAGACGACTTTGCTTTCCTGTATTTAGATGATTTGATCAGAAGATCGAGTCAAAACGTATCACTCAACTCTTTTCTGAACAAGCGTACCCGGGCCAAAGAAATCAAGGTATCTTAATAATCGGGGAACGACCACGACGGGAGCGTGCACGACTGGCAAGATCATTGAGGTACATAATGCCAGATAATCAGTGGACCTTTCTTGTGAGCACCAATTCCAAAAAGAAATTCGAATGGTAAGTTAACCAAGGCCTCTGAACGAGCAAACACAATTGAACGCGCTCTATATAAACCCCATTTCAATTCCTTGGGAGGGAAAACTAGCCGGTATCGTTTCACGCATACACCTGAGGTCCTATCATTTTTAAGAACGCCTAAATAGCCCGCGCCAATAACCAAGCAGGACCAGCTGCGATACTAGTATACAACAAAAGAAAATTAGCCACACACATTCACTTGACAAGTTTATCCACTACATCAAGCACTTTGAACCATCGACTGATACCACTGGCTTTGATATCGTTGATTTATTTGGTCCGCGTCCAAGGTCGAAAACATGGTGTGGCGCTGAACTTTTGTTATTTCGAAGACACACTACTAACATCGTTCCATATTCAGATTTATTTTTTCTCTCTCTTAATAATATCGCTAGCTGGTTGGGTTGCCTTGGGGGCCAATCTCTCAATCTACAACTGACTGGTTTCAGGCGAGGATACATACGACAAAGGCTTGGCGGTCTTTTGAACATATTGACCCGGGCCCCTTGAAGATCAGCCTTCCCAACGTAGCTATGACACCTCCAACGATCATTCCAGACGTAGTACGTGACTCATTTCATCATCAATGATTACTATACTTAACAGTACAACCCTCAAAACAGTCCATTAAGGTTGAGATAACTAGGACCGTTGCGAGCTCTCAAATTGCCAGCGTTCCCCAGGATTAGTTTGACTCATCAAAACGACAACATCCTGAGAGAATTTACGCGGCCATTTAATTCTAGATCTTCTTCCCATTTCGTGTTCCGACATCCTACATACTTACAGGCACTTGTAGTATCTCAATCCGGTTCGGATTTCGATATCGGCCTCCTGACTATGCCAAGAGCAAAACGTCTGGTTAGCGCTAGCAATCACAGTCCAAGTTTGTCAAGAAACAGACAGGAACTTGATGGTGTAGTGGTACCCCATGAACTACTTCAGGGCGATGGGGATCAACGCCGCTCACCGGAAGGGTCCTGAGTTCGAGGCCTCGGACGACTCCGGTTTATTCTATTTTCCTCCGTTTGTTCCTCCTTCTTTTTCCTTCTCCCGCTCCTTGTATCGTTTGGCATCCGCGCACCCTAGCCTGGTGTAGTCTGTCCCCCTTGCAAGAGCACATATTCCTTTATCTACAGGGCTTTTTGGTGTTCACTTTTCGACCTATTTTTGCCTTCGCTAGAGCTTTGGTTGTTATTTGTACGTGTTGTTCTGATTTATCGAAGATTAAGCGCTCAGTTAAGTTATACTCCACAATAGGCTCGTAACCAGCCGTCTCGCAGCACGCTCGATCCCCGCCGAGTGGTTTTGTCGCCGTACGAGGGCTCAGCGCTTCGTCGGTATCATGTGATCGTGGGTGCTTGGTCGTGTATGTACGTTGTTTGTGCAAGATTGTGGAGCGGGTCGAGCGTCAGCGAGACGGCTGGTCTATCTTCACTAGTCGGTTCGGCGGTTATTTTTGATTAGTTTTGATTACTCCCCCGTTGTACACTTTT
>JAYRCO010000230.1:0-36986 GCA_037042815.1 Ceratobasidium papillatum | reverse complement strand
AATGGTAAATCCGAAGTCCGAAACGAAGATCATCTCAGGGCGCGTTTGCAGGATATGTAACGCTCGCACTGCCACATCCTTAGCACTTCATCTAACAACCACAACACTGCCAAGGCGCCCTTGCCTGTGCCCGCAGCGTCTTTTACGGCGAAAACATCTAGTTATTAATGTCCTCAACGCCTATAAATTCACACTCTAGGAGATTTCTTATTCCGAATTCTCTAGCTCCCCCAAAATGACCAGCCTACCAGATTTACCTGATGAGGTGCTACATTATATACTCTCTCTGTTCATCCCTCTTAGCGCCTTCGGCCTCAATTCATTTTGGTCTCGTGGAATAACTACCCAAACACTTCTACCACCTAACGTTGACGACAAAAAATACAAAGAACTAGATCAAGAACAAACTCAGGTTGCAAAGCTGCTATGCCTAGTATCTAAACGATTGAGAAATGTTTTTGTACCAAGGCTATGGTCTAAATTTGAATGTGGAACAGAGGCAGGACTGAGAAATCTGGGACACGCATGCGAGACACGAGGCGAGCTAGGTGCTTACATACAGTCAGCGCGTTTCATCTTGCTAACTATTGCGTCATCGCTGATGAGCATACACTTGCAGGCACTTGGATCTTCGGATACGTTTCAGCGGCTCACTTCTCCCAGTCGACGCGGTTTCAAGTCAGCTCGAGGCAATCTGGCCGTGCTTAACTTCGCTAAATTCCTTAACCCTTGTTCTCACATCAACATGCCCATGCCCTATTTGGCTTGCAAGGCAACTCCAGTCGGTGCCAACACTCCAAACTTTGAGGCTGTGCGTATTTGGAAACAGTCTTGGGCCACACCTGCGGGCTTTGCCCCAGCTACAGAACTTATATTTAGAGATACATCCACCGGATTCAGATGGGAAGCTTTCCGAGTGGGTGGCTCCGGACGAACCGATCGAAGTTCAAAGAGCGGCTTATCACGACTGGACAGAGTTGTTCAATGACGTTTGGGGCTTCATCGAAGCAAATGCGTCTGGCGGCAACCTCAAGAGAATGACTTGGTTTATCTACTGGACTATGGTCCACTCGTTCTACAAACACATGAAGCAACACATCTCCGACCCATCTGATACTAAACATATCAACCAGTCATATCTACGAAATCTATCCCGACTCTCGCTTACACTCGAGTCACAAATGGGAACGCGACCATTTCTAGATGCTGCCCAGAGGATGCCTTTAACAGATCTTGCGTTCACTGCATACGATCTTAGTCTGCTGAACGGGACAGTATTCAGGGCATTCTGTGACGCGTTTCCAGAGTTGAGGAGACTTAGAATCAAATTGAGACCACCGTCTCATACAGTAGGAGATGGTGCTAGTAGCATACCAGAAGGATCCGTGAACGAGGTATGTCTACTTAGTTGTGATATGTATATAGCGTAGCGCTAACTTATTGCTCTCAGGAGGAGTTTGTCAACGGGCTTGCTAGCCTACAACACTTAGAGTCCTATAAAGGACCAGTTCTTTTTCGACGGCATAAACCAGTGGAGGCGCACAGCTCTTTACGATCTCAGGTCAACGAGTCGCTTGCACGGCTACTACGACTATTACGGGTGACAGGCAGAGTTAACCCTGAAGCCCTATTTCAGTGGCACGTATGGTCTGACGGTGTTTATGGACCCAAAGAGTATATGGTGCTCCCAGATAAAGGCCCTGAAGTGCTCGGAATGCTAGCGTTTCTTTACGTCGGTTCTGGTATACTATCTTAGCGATATGTCTAATGCGACAACGGATATAAAGCAGTGGAAATAAACAGCCATCTCATGTAAATAATTTAGACTGTGATCCACGTCATCTAAGCGAGACATAAATCTGAATTACGACAGCAGAGAGGCAGAAGGGGCGTAAATCTGGATAATTGAGTGCGCTTGCTAATCCTAAGTCGTGTCTCGCTTTGAGCGGCCAACGCCACTCTGTAGCACTGCCTTGCCAGGATGAGGGATTGAAGAAGAACTTCCCTATAATATGAAACCTTCAGCTCTGAATAGCAACCGTTCCTAACAGCATTCAGCATCGCTGGGCCAAAACAACAACAAAACTCTGATGAGCTCAGTCAACATACGAGTAAGAAATGCTACTCACAACGCGTCTGGATGTAGTAAAACAAGGATGCTGAGGATGTTTCGGCCCCCATATCTCTTCAACCGATCTATTCAAGTAGGCTGAAGACGCGTTCGCTCGTGCCGTTTGAAAATGATCCTCAAATACATGGAAAAACGTGGCCCAATCGTTTACTTCTGGGTGGCGTATAGTGGAGAGAAGAGCAGACAGAAAGTGATCCGTCGCTCTCGATGGATCTGTAACCAGTGCAGGTTCGTACGCATCCGTGCCTTTGGACGTTGCTGAAAATGTAACAAAGATAGGTCCGGTCTCAGTCGAATGCATGGGACACTGGCTGGCGATTTCGTGCAACTGGCGTAGATCGAATTCCTGAGTCATAAAATCCCCATAGCAATGAGCAAGAACAGAGAACACAACCACGTCGGGTTTAGCGTTTCTTCGAACATAGTCTTCCCAGTCCGTTTCCAAAATTGCTTCCTCGACATTCAAGCACTGTGGTGGAACTAACATTACTGGGCCACTTCCTTCCCGATACGCGTGTCCTGTAAATACAACAGCTCGCACGTCCCCACTTTTAGCATCTTGTAAAAAGTACGAGATTTGGCGGAGCACATCACTTCGAGTGAAGAGATTATTGACGAAGCTACGGACAGAAAATCCACGTTCAAGAAAGGTAGACGTCAGCTCATCCGTGTCTGTTAACGCTGCGTCTAGGGTTTCGATAGAAAACATTGTCCCCGTTCTTCGTTGATTCCGATTGTATGAGTTACCAATAATGAGGATTTTACGACAAGGCTTTGCTTCTGCGAGCGATATGGAACGTGATTACGAAACAGGAGGTGTAGATAGGGGCGAAAAAGTAGATCCGCATGTATGCTCTTCTTCCAGGGTAAAGAGTTTAGCGGAGCAAGCCTGACAATTCACTCTAGGTAACAGAGTTTCTCGCAGAGAGGGATTTGTGCTTATTAGACGCGCCCTTCGAAGGTGTGCAAAAGAGTTGGGTGATTCGCAGCGGGGTATGTTGGGGAGTGCAGCGAACATCCGAGGCGGGGTTCGAGACAAGCCGTCCCCTTCTGTAGCAGTCACAAACAAAACAAGGGACACAGATCCCTCAAAGGACCGCCCAAATCGGCCTCGTGATAGAGGAGTAGACGAAGGGGACGATGCAAATGCATAGTCCTTGGACATCACACCTAGTCATATGCACCTGCGTAATTAGTGCTTTTCGAGTCATGTGCTAAGCATAAGCTCACCAGCCCGCCCAGCGAGCGCTTGAACTCTAGGTGCGTCCTCCTGTGTAGAGCGTGTAGAGTCACTTTCCGAATCTACAACAGATGCGCAGGCGTCAAAGGACGGCGATGACACAGGGTCTGGAGCATTATGTTCAATAGAAGCCAATCCTGATGGCTCTGGATTGCTTTGACCAAGAGGTGCAAAAGCGACACGCCTGTTTTGACACAAAGCACCATTCATATCGAACATAGGATGTGTACTAGATTCCGATGGTATGACTATTTCGACTGGGACGAATATTCCGATCTCGTCCTTTGAAAGTATAACTGTGCTTGCTGCTGTCAGCTGGCATTGAGCAGGCACCGAGAGTTGAGTGTGTGATAGCTGGTTTCTGCTCCCAGAAGAATATGTTGGAGAGCTTACACCAGTTTTAGGAGAAAACAAAGAACATCGAATGGCAAGCGCCGAATGCCGGTTGGTTTCAGAACTTAAACCTATTTCAAATTCAAAAAAATCAGTGCATAGTGCGTGCTCCCGTCACTTACCAACACTGCTAGGTTTTCGTCTTCGAAACTTATCTGCCAATCGACACTGGACTGCACTCAGTTTCTTGACAACAGGCGCTACCATTGTTGTATATAAATTTGACCTCCGGCGCGCGTTTAGGCCCGAATCGGCGTCAAATCGAGCACATTGATCGGTAACATCCTGTACAATCGGCGGCTTGTGACCGCGTAAGAATTGGGCCAGTCGAGATGGACTCATATAAGGTGATTTACGGAGGGATGGCGATGAGCAGCAGAATATGTAGGTATTTTGAGCAAGACCGAGCGACATCCATTACACAGCCTTGATGAGCCCAGTCACACCACACTGTCCATAGATCCTTCCATCAGAAAGAGCGCAGCATGTCGTGTATTTATACAGGTCGGGAGTTGACTTTCGACGCTCATCCTCCTTCATCAGCCCTCAATACTTCAAATGGTCAACTCTCTGTCTCAAAAGTTTCAGACATGTCCCTGCCTTCCTAGGGATTATGATCGATTTGTCATTATGACGTAAGTCCTCGGTAGAGACTATGCTCACGAAACTAACTGAATGGCTGCAGCACTGGTACAAAGAGCCTTAAACCCCAGAACTACACAGACAACTCCTGGTTGCTCATTCGGAAGTCCGCTAAATCTGAGCCACTTGAGCTTCAGTTTACATTCAATGAAGCTGGCTCTTGCGGTAAAATCCATCCTGAAGGCTCGAACATCCATTTCTCAGGCTGTGTAGTCTCTAATGTTCCGGTCACTGAACCACTTCTGGAACTTGGACATCAGTTGCTGGAGAGTGCCGGTCTCAAACCCGGCGACGGCCAATCAGTTAGTGCATTTGTCATGCCGGAAAAGAACGGGCCGCGCGTCCGGTATTATCTAATCGATCACTCGGCTCGAGCAATAAAGTGGGCCGAAGGCGATGATGCACCCAGTTCTATCTCTGCTGTGGAACCACTGCGGGCGCGGAACATGCTATACGAGGAGTACTGGGTGCATATGGAGAACTTCCCATCCCCGGTCCCAGCCACAGTGGAGGATTTGCGCCAACTCGAGGTCGTACTTGCCAGTTTGGCAGTTGGTTAGTTTTCTGAAACGCTAAGCTGCTTGAATGACGAATCTGACGTATGTGACGCAGATGCGAGTACTTCGGACGGTTCTACCTCCCCCTTTTCTCCAACGCAGATCCAGGAGTTCTTAAGCATGTTGAACACGTTCAAAGATACGATCAGCACGTTTCAGACTTATACGATTGGTGAGCTACATTGATCCGTAACTGCTAGTTTATCTCATTATTTGATTTAGCTCGGCTGTGGTGTATGATCTGGCACGCACGAGTCGTGAACAATTTTGGAACTCCTGAAGTGTGTCTCGATCGATTCACGGTTCTTTCCGAAAGGCCTCCGGCGTTTACGGGACAATATGCCTCATGCGCCAAGTACTTCATAGGGGCTGATGTGGAAGCTCATCTTACGAGGTGCTCTCGAGCCTGGGCTGGGCGGATAGCATACGTTAGCGAGTGGAGAAGCTTCAAAACCAAGAATGAGCTTGAATGGACCCAGGTTATGTACCTCGTAAGCATTGGTTTCGAACAGAACCAGATATATATACTAATTATCCTCTCATTTGCTTAGGCATGCGTTTTGATAATGTAAGAACGAATATTCAACCCTTTCGAAGCGTTTACTGATATATCTATATTTTTAGTGCATCGCTTATCATTCGTACTCAAAGCTTCACCAAATTGATACCGAGCATTGCACTTGCACTTGGATGTGCATCAGCGTCAAATAGCTATTTTTTATTGAGCGAGTCTCAGAACCTTGGTATTCAAGCAGCGGACGCAGTGAGTTGTATCAGCTATAATCTAGGCCAAGTGCTATTTACTCAATACATCCTAGTCTGTCCATTTTCAGGTTTGGGAAACAGCTCAACATGGCGTCCAAGGCCTTGCGCTTCGAAATGCCGCTCCTCGAGCATTGCTCGTATGGGGCTTCTTGGCATTCATACTTTCCATTTTTTAAGCCTTCAGATCAATAACCCAGACACCTCTCCGTATTCTCGGAGTTCATATCGTATCTCATCATGCTCGCCAGTTGAAGTTCACAATAGGGTTCTTGCACCACCACTCCAAATATATGTAATGTTGAATATGTTAAATTGGGACACGGCTATTTTGGGAGCCTGGATTGTACAGTATGGTAGTCTCGTATACCCCGCGTTCTCTAGTTCTACGTTTTTTGTAGTGGTTCACTACATAGATTTCTTTTTAATTGGTCCTTTGTATCATACAAGGTTGTTTATTTACTTTCCCACCCATCTCCAAACACGATTTGCCTGTTATGCACTATGCACTATGCGCCATGCTCTATGTATCATGTATTATGTAGCTTATGGCGTATACTGTTAGTGCATGCTTTTTCTACTTTATTGTGTATATATCCCTATGAAACGTGAAAAGCCATTTTCACTGGGGTTGAATACGATCTGCGAATCTTTTTACTCCCTCCCGCCCATTGCTCTTCTTACTTCGAACGAACGAGCGCGCGTGAGCGCTCGTTCCGCTTTACCGGTCTTACAATGAAAAATGTATGCGCGTACATTTTCACTACGCAACACATTAACCGACGTCGGAATTTCGGACTGATGAATCGGACTAGAACTTTGTTCATACTACTTCCTCACTTCTCCCGGATGAAATTCGTGAATTATACTTTGGACAATCTATCGGCTGTGGCAAATCAATCATGGCTCATGCACGGCGGTTGTACAGCTTGAAATACAAGATGTATCCACACTGCCTATGCAGTGCCTATGCTGCCTATCCGAAGTGCAGTGCTCAACAGGCAAACGATCGGCGAGGCGCCACAATACACAACTAGACCCAAACATGGCATAACACCTCTGTTTAATTGTTTAAAAAATCTCCGATGAAACCCACGTATGTATTCCGGTATGATGTCCGGCTCGGGTTGTTTCAGGCTTGGAGAGTCGGACAAAGCTGTTGTGAGGGAAGGCCAAGTGGCGACGATTTCTGTATAGGTGTGGGATGATGAATAGACATTGCGATTGTGAAATCTGTCACTTGTACCGCTGTCACTTGTCAGAGGGCAAATTTACTGTAAGGGGGAACACGTAAGTGTAGAGGGTGAGGGTAGAATACCTGTAATATGCTCAAGGCGAACTATTAGGGTCCGTAGAGCATTGCGATACGGTAGAACACAAGGCGAAGCATTGATATAGGCACTGGATACATGTGCCACTATCACCCTAGTTGCTACGTCTCGAACCAGCGATGCAACCCGGACTCAGAACACCACACAGCGTACTAACACACATGTATCCTATGCTAGAGCAGGGCTACTCCGACCACACCACAAAATCCACCAGAGATATGTTCCCGGGCGCTTGTAGCGCAGCAAGCACCGGGAGTCCGGCCCCCAATACAGTAGCTTGTTGTCACAAGCTGTCATAAGCACGCGTGAATATCGACACATGTGCACATACGAGATAACAAGCGCTCATGGGAGTTCGTGAGTGCCTGGGGAGCACCCAGAATGTGCTAAAAGAAATCTCTCTTGCGCCCATGAGCAGATCGCTGCTCGCACGGCGCGGCCGCCTGTCCTCCACCTCCTGCACCCGACCTCTAGCGGCTATAGGATATATACGCCCCTCTTGTTTGTCCCTAACGTTCATGTCTCCAGCTACACACCCGCTCTCTGGCACTGCACTACTAGAGGCCACAGTATATGTACACTGGGTTTGCAGCTACAATTCTTTCAGATTTAAATTGTATATTATGTAGCCTTCACGCGCCGTTGAGTAGAAGCTAGGCTCTCATAGAGTGGCCATATATATGGTGAGCTGAGTTGGTTGAGATCCATTTGGCTTTATTGGTTTGGAGATGTGGTGCTTCATGTGTTTATGGAGTAACTAGTAGACCAATGAAAGTAGATCAATCAATGCATTCTCCTGAAATTGTCATTGGTGGATGTTTACTTTGATGAAACCATACAAGCCACCAAACAAGCCTGCTTAATTGTGATGAGCCACTCCTTAGGTTTGATAGACTCGCCAGGAGCTACGCACTTTGCGAGTTTTTCGTTTGGATGTAGTAGGTAAATCACTCGATATATCTATTGTAATTGAGCTGGAGGTAGCAAACATAACCTAGCACTGTCACTAACTCTACCTAGCCTCAAGCTCTGAAGCATTGTTCGCATCTGAAATTGCGCCGAAAATCGTATATAGGGGCACACTCATTTAAGAACAAATATAAATAAAATAGCAAATTGAGGCGTAGCCACATTGTCTCGAGTCGACTTCAAACTAGTTTCGATGAGACCGCCTCATGACTGAAACACATTTAGAAGTATGGGAGTCTGCAGGTGTATGCTCATCTACGATGAAACATGCCCATCACATGTAAGCGCCTAATTTGTCTTGATTTGTACATGCGTGTATCAGGTTTCTTAGCCTCGTCACGGTTCCCTGTTGAAAATTAGACCAGAACATGAGCACAAATACAGCTCTCTATTGTTCAAAAACTCTACACAGCTCCTTCGCCACTTTGACATATTTTTGAACTGCCTCTTTCTTTGTTCGCTTTCTCATCAACTTTCGGTGGCAAAGCGCTAGCTTAGACAAATATCCCACGAGGATCGAAGGACTGAGATTGGATTTTTCTAGTTAGAGTGCAAATGGATGTGCGCTTAGCATGCACCTCGCTAGGCAAGCCTGTCAGGCAGGTTATTTTAGAAGACTTGACTGGCCACGAGACAGGTCCCGAGGTGTATGGAGCTGAGAGTATCAATACTCAAGCATGGACCAAGAGAAACGTTGTAGGCGCGGGCAAACGCGTCAGGGCATGATCGGCGATATCCAATCTGGGAAGTAATCTTTTTTGTGGGCTCTGGATCCACAGGCTCGTTCCGAGAGTGATGAACCCAACGACTTTAGACTATGGCTGCCACAATGGCTGGCTAGGCTGACGTGGCGTGGCTGGCCCGTGCTTAAATATCAAGAGCCAAGATTTTACGGGCGACCTGGCATTATATGCACTGCCTGCCCAGCTCCCCCGTTGCTTTCGGGGTTCAGCCTATTAGATTGTATACACTCAGGAAAATCAAAATATGAAAGAGAAAACACTAGCTGTAGTTGATACATTCGAAATACACCGATAGACTTGAGTCAAGTGACACGTTCAGACATTAACGACAAATCAAGCTTGAGTACATCGCTCTAGAGGATATCTATAGTTCAATCCAAGACGTGATATGACATGACTAAAACAACTCACCCTCGTTATGCACGGAAGACGTTGTCGGCAACTGGCTGGCGGGCTTGGACTACGTTCTGTAGCCTTCCTCTAGAGATACTGGGCATTAGTTCGACGGTACATACGCACGACAAACAGTCCAAGAAGAGTAAACTTGCCTTGGGTGATTAGGAGCAACACTCGTGTCTCGTACCGCATGCGCAGCTCTCACCTCCTGGCGGGCCAGATCGCTGCTCGTACGTGGGTCCTTAGGACCAGGCTGCGAGGTGGCCACAGCATGAGTGACGGGCGCCATCGCAGATGAGGTTGTATAACTCACCTTGCACCAAACTACTCTATCTTATAGAGCACAACGTGCCCCTGTCAATATGGAATAGGCGAACTAATACCCTATTCAGTCGCCGTTCCCCGCTACACAATTTGAAGAAGCTTGCCATTCGTTCGAACGCTCGGAGGTGCGCTGAACACGTTCAATGTGCGAGTAGAACGTTTCAAGCTTGAGGAATCAAGACACGGATGACTTCGGGCCTCCTTCCAATATCTGCTGATTTTGTGTCTAGTTGGTTACGGCTGCGGGCAACGTTGCGGCGTCTCGGTGATCATAGCCTTCGGAAGTTCTCCAGCGTATGTATCGCGATCAGCCGTCTATCGCCCATTTCGAAATGACCGCAGTACCGATGCGGCATCATTACGGTATTGTTGCGTGGTATAATTCATTCGAACCGATTCGGATGCTCATCTCAAGCTTGTCCCGCCACGCGTTTTTAGGTCTGGGCTGGAGTAAATGCTTTGGCGAGTGCATATATGTAATCCGCGCGTGTTCCGCATCTATAGGTTCCGAGGAGAAATCCAAGTTGACCCTCTAGAAACGGATATGACAATTTGAGTGAAGCTTAAAGTCGAACCTGAACTAAAAACTGAGTCTCGGAGACATCGTCTCCACACTAAACAATTGAAACAACTGTTACGCTATGATCTTGCAGAGTATGCTATTCATTAGGTCCGAGTGTAGATTAATTTTTTTATCGTTTGTAATTTCTAAACACTCTCTTTGTGTTTGATCTCTCAAGACGACGCATTTCCCCCTGGATATAGGATCGGCGGTGTCCACCGAGCGCCATTTTTTGATTGATTAAGATCGACGGCGCCACAAATAATGACAAAACCCAACACCCTCTTCTCAAACAGATCACACCAGTGTTCTCCATATCCGACTCCAATCGGGCTTGTTTCATGCGTTGAGGCTGTAATCTCGGACGACCCATCTTGATGATCCATAGACACTACAATTGACGTGCCTTGAGGCGAATCAATTCACCGGGCGTATGATCTGGACAATTGATCCCACAGTTTGATATTGTATGATAAAGTTATAATGTGTACCGCATAGGCGTAACAGCGTATTCGCTACCCTCATAGGACTCGAAATACCCCAGCGCGTTGGCCGCGGCAATCCGGACTATACACGCCGCACGTCGCTGCCATAAACGGACATTTACCCACGCCCAATACGCCCACCTACATAATTTTCCGAACATCGAACGATATATTCGCCCTCTAGGTACGTACCGCTCAGGGCCACCCTACGTCGCGGCCAACGTGAATAGTGCTCCTTTGAACGGGTACAATTTGACTCTATTATTGTGCGAACAAAGGTCGGACCCTGAGATGGACCCCTAACACATGGAGGCGATGGGTTTTGCTCAAGTACCAAGTACCGCACCGCATCTCGCTCACTTTTCATCCCTTTCCTCTCTCACTTAATCTACCAATGCCCAGAATGATGCCCAACCTCAACGGTGTAGCGAGCGCGATACATACGATGGCGCATCCGAACCAGCATCAACAGTGGCCTAAACAACCCCACCGCGCGCATTATGCCCAGCAGCAACAACAGCAGCAACAGCAATACTACCCATCTGCTCCATCAAGCGCAACAACCCCCTCTCTCTTCGCCGGAACAACCCGTTCCTCAATCTCATCCGCCTACTCGCACGCCTCGCCCGGAGCAACACACTACCCCGCTCCACCCCAACCCGAACCAGTCCCCGACGTCCAACTCGACGCGCTACTCGAAAGCGCCTACGCAAGCGACGCTCCGTCTCCTCCAACCCTCGACTCGGGTCTCCTCGCCGGTCTAGGCATGGACATGAACATGTCTATGATGGGCATGGACCTCGACTTGAACTCGATGTTGGACCAGGCTCAGCCGGGCCAGTACGACGCCCGTGCGATGGACGAGTTTTTCGGAAAGATGCACGAGATGGGGATCGACACTACTCCGAATCAGTCCAGTATGATGCATAGCGCTGCGCCGAGCGTGTCGGGTCCTGCGACGCCGATGCTGTCGCGTGCGGGTGGCGGTGGTCCGAAAAAGGAGAAGCGCAAGTTGAACAATTATACGCTCAAGGATTTCAGGATTTTGCATACACTTGGGACTGGGAGCTTTGGACGCGTTCACCTTGGTATGTTCCCTCCGGTTTTTATTTCTTCCCTCGCTCATGAATATCATTTTTGGGATAACAGCATGCAGTCGCCACAACCACCGCCACTACGCCGTCAAAGTCCTCAACAAGGCCAAAGTCGTTCAACAAAAACAGGTTGAACACACGAATAGTGAACGATCCGTCCTGTCGAGCGTACGTCACCCGTTTATCGTCAACCTCTGGGGCACGTTCCAAGACGTGAACAACCTGTTTATGGTTATGGATTTCGTGCCTGGAGGAGAGCTCTTTACTTTGCTCAGAAAATCCAAGGTCGGTCTCGCGCTTCACCCTTTTCCTATCCAGATGCTAATATTTGGATAAACGTAGCGCTTCCCAAGTCCGGTAGCCAAATTCTACACCGCCGAAGTCATCCTCGCAATCGACTATCTCCACTCGCACGACATAATCTACCGAGACCTAAAACCCGAAAACATCCTCCTCGGCGCAGACGGCCACATCAAACTCACCGATTTCGGCTTCGCCAAACACGTCCCCGACATCACATGGACCCTCTGCGGAACACCCGACTACCTCGCACCCGAAATCGTAAACCAACGGCCATACAACAAGTCCGTGGACTGGTACGCCGTCGGGATCCTGTTATACGAGATGCTCGCCGGATGTCCTCCGTTTTTTTCAGAAGAACCCAATCCGATGCGGTTGTACGAGAGGATTCGGGCGGGAAGGATAGAGTATCCGAGGTACTTTGAGCCGGTGTGCGTGGGGCTTATGAGGGGCTTGCTTACGGTTGATTTGAGTAATCGGTTGGGGAATATGAGTGGGGGGAGTGCGGATATTTTGAACCATGTGTGGTTTGCGGAGGTTCCGTGGGAGAAGCTTGCGACTAAGGAGGTGCAGCCGCCGTATGTTCCGCAGTTGGGTGGGGATGGGGATGCGAGCCAGTGAGTTTTCTTTCATTTTTTTTTGGAGGGGGAAGGGATGTTGATTGTGGTGATTTAGGTTCGAGAGGTATACGGAGGAAAGTACGACAGAGTATGGGCAGGTTGTCGGACGCGATCCGCACAAGACGTTGTTCATGGACTTTGGTCCTATCAACACGCTTGCCTAGGCCATTGGTTCATGCACAAAAACGCTTTTCACGCCGAATTACGAAATCATACCCCGACCGGTCCGGGTACCATTTCCTCTCTCAAAACCCCCCACGCACCGAATCGTGTACCCGACACCGTTGTATAACTTATCCATCAACTCATAGTTTTTTTTTCGTTTTTTCTGTTGTTGTAGAGGTATTGATCTGCTTGTTGTTGTGCGAATACCTTGTTGTTTTTGTTTTGTTTTTGTCTGGACTTGTGTGTTGTCCGTCTGTTGTAATATGATTGTTTTTTGTACGATCTCTGAACGGGTTGGAGTTTGCGAAATCGAAGTCTGAAAAAGGTTGATCGAGGAGCGGACGTTGTTTGGTCCGAGGGCGTAAGATTTGAAATTCAGAGCCGGCGGCAGTGTTTCGGCATCCCGGGATATGCGGTTGCCGAAACCGGCGGCCGGCGCAGTCGTTTTACCCAAGTCTAACGAGGATGGACGGTGGTGTAACGATACTCCTACCGAGCACAGAGGTTCGATACAGAAAACGGCTGCTTGCCACCGCCGGTCAACTGACTCGGTTCAAACGCCACGTAGAAAGCCTATATTGATGAGCTACTAGTTTCTCAGTAATATCAGTTTCTCGCTTAGCGCGGTTTATTTGGGGGAGACATTTCTTTAGAATTGGTGGAGAACATGAAATAGGTGATCATATTTGAACACTGTTACGATGTGACCGGTGGCTTGAGATGTATGCGCTATACCCAACTTATTCGCAAACACTATCTCGACCAAGGACTCTGTTGAAGGTTGTTTGAATAGATTGAACAACGGACAGACGTATAAACTCACCTTTATGCGATTCACACCAGTAGCATTACCCCAAGCTCCTCTAACAGGCGCAGCAGCAGGGGAAGAGGTCGAAGATGGTACCAATCCCTGACGAACAACTTGTGCAGCCAGAGGCGACCGAGAAGCCAAAGGCGGCGCACTCGCACCTGGCCGTGGAGGCAAACTCGTTCGAGATACCGGAACCGGAGGAGCCGCTTTAGGTGGTGGCGGACGAACGTTCAACGCAGGCGAGCCTGGCAGATTCACGTATCCTGCAATCACGTCTTCGGCGCTGACCCATGGATCGTACGGCTCTATGCTGTATATCAAACCGCGTAAAAGGCTGTCTGTACGTTGCACAAAGTCCTTTTGAGAGACGACGACTAGGCCCCGTTTGCATCGCGTGAGTAGCACGTTCATGCGGTTGCGCGAGGTAAGGAAACCTGGTGTGCCGGTTTTCGCGATGGTTGTGATGATATAGTCCGCTTCGTTTCCCTAAGATATAGTGCTGGTGAGTTGATTCCAGAGGATGGATGGACGTGTACTCACCTGAAAGCTATCCACGTTGTAGACTTGTCTCTCCATTCCAGCTTTTTTCATCTCGTCTTGGACGTAGCTTCGCTGTCCTTCGTATGGAGTGATAATCGCATACTCGAGCCTTTCCTCTTCTTCTTCGTAGTCCTGCTTGACACTCCTTTCATAATATTGTTGAACTAGCTTTACCACGACATCTGCTTCTGCCGTGTTCTGGATAGAATGAGGTCAACGATGTGATACAAGTTTGAGTTTGCAAATGCTTGCTTACCTTCCAACTCGTTCCTTGGTTTCCTGCCTTTTCTTCTTGGCCGGCAGCGACATCGATAAACACAACTGCCTTTTGCGGCTGTTGTACTTTATGCTTGACAAATGGTTTTAGGTCGCCCTCATACATCTTGCTAGAGATAAACTTAGCAATAGGGACTGGCAAGCGATCTACATAATGAAGCCGCCATCGTGATGTCAGTGTCATTTCTCTTTATGGGGTTGTCCTAGTACGCACAAGATGTATCGAGCAACTTTGAATTTGCTAAGAGATGATCGACCTTGAATATATCTTTTATCTCCGAGCCGTCGCTCGAGCCATAGGGAGGCACTAAGTACATCAAGAAATGTCAATGTCTGTAGTAGCTTGAGTATGGCGCAGGTCTCGATACTTACATTGGTTTGGGTCCCCAAACCAGCACACACTCATAAGCGTGCTTCGATGTTTATAGAATAGGTGCTGCGATTTGGAATTTGAGAGCTGTTTTAGACTAGAGTACAAAAATACTCACCATAAATTCGCTAGTCATATCAATCTGAGACGCTTCGTCGATGATGAGATGCTGCAGCGGACGCTTGGTAAAAATAGCGTTTTTCGTTAGAACGGGGCTTGACAAGGTCGCGAGTGTGCACAACACAGCTCGTGAATCGAAAAGCCGTTTCTGGAAGACTGAGTTTATAAGCTTGTTGGTTGAGAAGTAATGTTTTTTCAGAGATTTATAACGCTCCTCCCTGTAGGAATAGTCTCAGTGTCTTCAAATCGGATTGGCATGCCTTTAACGTACCAGTAGACCTCATAATCCTGCGCAACTAGTAGTACAAAATCTAGGAACCCAACCTCTTGAAGCTTTTCGGCCACGTTCTTTATGCCAACGTTACTTTGTGCAACAATCCATGGAGGCTCATCTACTTTAGCAAGTATCCAGACTGCAGCTGCTATAGTACTGGTTTTTCCAGTTCCAGGAGGTCCATGCACAAGAGTGGCTCGGGTCCGACGGTCTGGGTTGGGGGAAACAATTCGGCCAACAACTCCTAGCTGCGATGGATTAAGCCTAATCTCTGGTGGAAGCAACACCCCGCGCTTGGGCTCCTGGGAACCGATATTTTCGTCTTCAGTTTCATCATCCCTATCTTCATTGCCTTCTGCAAGAGTGAGCGCTTGTATGCGCGCCACTTCCTCCTCATCCGTGTCGTCGTCCCATGAGTCATCAATAAAGGATTGTTTGTCACGTTTTTTCTTGTTCTTGTTCTTTCTTTCTTTTCGATCCTCGCCGATGTGGAGCTGGGCGAGTGTAGGGAACCAGACTCGACGGATGAATGCGCAGTCCTTGTAATCTGGGCCATGTAGAAAGCCTCGACCTTCCAGAAGTCGTAGAAGGAACATATCGCCCTGTTTTTCTGCGCTAGTAGCCTCCTCTCGGCCATAGAGAATAACTTCGGCGTTTTCTGGTATATCAATGCTTGGTGCTTCGGCGCCGGTGCCTAAAGTAGCAGAGTCGAATGCTTGAAATTCCGAGGTCTCTTCGCCATATTCGCGAACCTGTCCGCTGCGTTGCTGGTTCCCCCGCCGACTACCACGAGATGGTGCTAGGCGGCCATCATCTGGCCTCTGCGTACTGGGGGGAGCAGAGTCTTCGTCGTCATCCGACTCGTCCTCGGCAAGCTGAGCATGCTTGCGGCTTTTGCCTTGCCGGTGAAGAAAATGGCGCTTCTCGACTCCTTCTTCCAAAATGGCCATATATTGCTATAGAACCAGAGTAAGTACAGAGCGAAATGGAGCTGGGTCATGCTTACATGTTTGCCTGATCGAATTTTATTTGTGTAGTTATTGCTTTTGACCTGGTTGCCCTCGAAATTATAGTCTGAAAGCTGCAGTTTTCGAACAGGGGAAGTCTCTCCAAGAATTTTCCATTTGTTCACCATAGATTCGGCGAAGAAGTTCAGTTCCTGTAAAACATGCTTAAATATTGGACCTCCGATTGGGCCAAGAAGCAACATGGTATTACCTTGTCAGTCAAGTGTAAAGGCCGAATTACTGGAGCATTCTGAACGTCTTTATTCAGCTTATCTGCAACTCTACGCATTGCCGCTGCTAAGTCAGCTTTCATAATCAGTATCAAAGTCTGACAATGACGCACACATAGGATATCCAAGCCCTCATAACTGCTTCGCCAACCCTTTCTTCCAGAGTAATGGCCTCGTCTTCACCCATAAAAAACGCATTTATGGCAAACCTCAATTGATCAGGAAATATCTGTTTGACCACTTCGCCTGGAGACAGGGGTTTCCGATCCAAGTTCTGGGGCTCATCATCAAGCAGTACTACTAAGGAAGCTAAAATTAAGCATAACCTTTTAGTATTTAGTTTAAAACTGGAAACGAACCAGATTGTGCAGTTTCAGCATTGTCATCATTTCCCTCCGGTTCGTCAAGTTGGTGCTTCTGGGAATCCTTGTTCGAGGCTGTAGCCCCACCTCGGCGACCCTTCTGATTACGCGAGCCTCCTTTACCGCGTTTTCCTCCAGAGTTATTGACTTTCTTGTTTTGTTTATTTTCTGACTCGGCAGCGGTGGTAGGCTCGTTATTTGATTTCGGGATGGAAGATTTTGAGGAGATAGGCTCTGACAGTATAGTTGAGAGGTTGACACCATTGACTCGCTCGTGTAGGAAGTGCCAGAGCGTGAGGGAAATTTGAGTCATTCCAAACCCTACGAGGTCAGATTGCAACAGCCTTCTCAAGCGGTCGAAAGATGGGTTTTGAGAACTGGTGGGTTGGTCATGCCGCTTCCCTTTGGACTTGTTCGCTTGAAACGTTATTTTCGCCGCGGCTTTCTTCTCTGCCTCATACGCAGCAGCGGTCTTTTGAGCTACGTTGGTCGGCACACGAACCACTAGGGCTTGAGTTCCAAAGACAAAAACCACCCCTCTAAGCAAAGACTCCTGATCATAGAACATGTCGATCCCCATGAATGACTTATAGTTGTCAGAATCAATTCGGGCGGCAGATGGAGTGGGCAAGTGACCTAGAAGATGATTGAGATCATCGTCATCTATGATCGCTCGATCGACGACTGTAATGTTAATGATGCAAGAAGAATCCTTGTTCAAGATGCCTGGCCGGACTTTGAGATCTCGACGTGACATAGCGAGTGACGGACAAGTCTGGGCGGAAAAGGATGACGTGGCTATGGCCACCCGGCGGCGCTAGACCAGAACGTGTCTAAAGAGGAGACATTGTTATTGTATGACAAATCCTCCAATCGTCCCTGACATAGCCACCATGCAAGTCATTCTCTGGACCACCCACCCAACCACCACCAGCCCAACGACAAGCTCTTGGAGAAAACACAACAACACATACAGCACATCGTGCAACTCATCTTCATAAGATTATTTTTGTCCCTTGGACATCCACAATGCTTCCCAGCCACAACGATGCTGATTTCAACTTCGGAGAGTGGCTGAATCTTCCGATAATTGATGAGAACCTCAATAACGGAAACAATGTTTGGTCCTCCGCATCTTTATCTACACCTCCGCAGCTAGACTACTGCTTCCAACCAAACGACAGGCTGGCTTTCGAGACTTCTGAGATCGTAATTGGCACTCCGTCGATTGATCCTAGTTTAACTGTTGTGCCCGGTGGGGAGCTCAACTCTCAAGACTTCGAATACCTGCAGTATTCTCAGTTTCAGATTCCCATATCAAATCCTAAAATTAGTACGCAATCTGGCGTACATCTTTTGATTGGGCTATTACTCACTAAAATCTACCAATTTAGCGTTCCCGCCTGAGATAACCCCATTATCCCATCCTAGTTCGCTTCCCCAATTCTTCTCGACCTCAGAGTCGCGGTGGCAAGCAGTTGTCAATCGCACCCCAGATGCGCCATTCTTATATGCTGTCCTTTCTACCAAAATATACTGCCGAGCGACATGTCCCTCTCGACGACCTCTCCGCAATAACGTGAGGTTCTACGATACCCCTGCGGAGGCAGTAGATGCAGGGTTTCGGCCTTGCAAGCGCTGCAAGCCAGACGACGCTGCGGGAGAGGCGGCTGAGCAGAGACAGAGTATGGCTGTGGAGAAGGCCAAGAAGCTGGTCGAGGAAATGTCTCGCAAGGGCGAGAAGATACCATTGGATAAGTTGGCTAGTGAGTCTGGGCTGAGTACGTTTTATTTCCACCGAGTGTTCAAGAAGAGAGTTGGAGTTACTCCTGAAGAGTGGGGGAAACAATGTCGCCAACGGGCGTCTGAGTCTACTTGATATCGCCAATCGTTATATAGCTAGTCCTTTTTGCTTCCTGCTTTTCTTGAGTTTTAGAACAGGCAAAATTGGGTATTCATGTGGTCGAACGGCTGTTAGTATGTAGCGTACATAATATCACCACAAAAATGCACTATTAACATGAATTTGAACAAGCATAACCACACATCAGGTGCAGCCGATGATTATGGGTTTTGGTTGGGAGCAGCGTCAATTGCTAGAATGGCTGATTACATGAGTTAGTGATCGGCGCCTATTTTTCTCGTCCACGATCGTTTCCACGTCATGACAGCAATGTTCGGCTGCTGGTTGCCATCTTGGTCAATGAGCGCGCATCACTGGAGTTTTTATCGACATTATGTCGTTTACTAGGATATCTATACGTACAGCTTCCCTTTCCTATCATCTTTCTGGAGTCTCTCGATTCTTGCGCTACTCCAGATCTTTGCACACTTCTCATAGCCTTTGGAATAACATCGAGAAGAACGCAGGGCCTAAATCTACAAGCGCAGAAGAAAATCTGTCTATCCAACCTACAGACTTGCTTGCTTTGTATCGAGGTCTTGTTGCGCGCGGTGATATCGATTATGACGAAGAGCAAGTGCGAGCGGTAATGCGGGTGAGGTTATTCCAATATGATGTATTGTTTCTATTAACAAATCATAAACCCAGCTCAGACGGCTTACTCGAGAGCTAGAAGATTATGTACCTAATCTTGTTAGTGGGCACGCTACACCGGTAGTCTCCCCGGGCTCGAGTTGGTGGACCCCAAAGCGACTTGTGGAGGAAGGGTTGATTGACCCAGACACGAGGGCATTGCTAGTGAGAAAAGATATGGCTAGAGAGCTTGCGGAATTAGATGTGCCCAAAGGTATGTTCTAATCTACAGTTTACTTCGCATCTTTCTGACCAACGTAGGGGTTATCTTGATCGCTCCGCCTGGCCGGGGCAAGACTTTCCTGCTCGACATGTGGTTTTCATCTCTCCCCACGAAACATAAAGTCCGGAAACATTATAGTACACTCACACTGGAACTTTATCGGGCCGTATGGGAAGAAACGCAACATCGAGTAGCACAACATCGATCAGGGTTATTTACGCCTGCAAGTGTTGCGGGTCGAGCCAAATGGACCGGAAAAATCAAGGCGAAGTGGAGAGCGCTGTTTGACTCGGGGAATATGTCGTTGGTTGAAAATGCGGAAGACGTGGAGAAGGGAGGTGCCGAGACGAACCATGTATCGGAGTTGCCGATGGCCCAGGTTCTCGCTGCACGATTACTCCTTCGCCAAGGCTGGCTCCTGCATATCGACGAACTCCAACTACTCGACATTGGCAGCGCTACAATTCTTTCTGACGTACTTGGTCATTTTTGGCGTATGGGAGGTGTGGTTGTTGCCACATCAAACAAGGTGCCAGGAGAGCTTTACAAGAATGGGTTGGGAGCTGAGCGCGTGAGGGGATTCGTCAGTGCGTTGGAAGCCCGTTGTGACGTCGTTAGAGTGGGCGGAGAGAAAGACTGGAGAAGAGAAGGAGAAAAAGAATCTGAGGAAGTACGACGGTGGTATTTGGTCGGAGAAGAACACAAGTTCGAGACGGCGATGAAAGAAGTTGTCAAGGGTCGAACGGGTGAGTCCGTCGTACTCATATATACACGAGTTAATTAGTTTGCCGACACAGAAACCTCGAATACGCTCAACATATTCAGTCGCAGGTTCTTTATCCCTCAAATCTACCTCCATTCTAATCCTTCGGAGCCTCCAGTTGCCCGCTTCACGTTCGCTCAACTCTGTAACACCGCCCTCGGTACAGCAGATTACACAACACTTGCATCTACCTTTTCCACTCTCATCCTTACGGACATTCCCATCCTCCGACTATCGACCAAAGACCAAGCGCGGAGGTTCATTATGCTCATCGACGCGCTTTATGAAGCCAGAGTCAAAGTGTTGTGTTTAGCCGAGGCGGAAATTGATGGACTGTTCTTCCCGGATGAATTAGCTGGCATTGGGGAAGGAGAGGAGAACGAAAGGACAATGATGGAGGAGGCATTGAGCGAGGGAAACGTTACATATCGGCCAAACATATCGATGTATAAACAGGATCAGAGCAAGGACATCAAGCCTAAGGAGGAGCATACAAGAAAGGTGGATGGGCTCCCTTTCCGCGAACTGTCTATATTTACTGGTAAGTCTTGTCCCGTCACGCATACATGGATTGAATATCTAATTCGGAGGATCCCTAGGACAAGAAGAAAAGTTTGCGTACGCTCGAGCGACTTCCCGCCTAGTTCAAATGACCTCTGCAAAATATGCCGCAACCGCCGCTTGGCAGCCCCTCGCCCGAGTGCACCAACCCTGGCATATCGACACCCCTTCTCCCTCCGATTCTGACACCTCATCGACTTCCACGCCAAAATTTGCGGCCGAAGGAGAGTCACTTCAAACCCAAGCCACGGAGGACGACTGGGCGGAAGAGGCGTCCTATGACAAGAGGAGAGGAAGAAATGAGAGACCTGAACCACCAAGGTTGAGCGAGAATCATGCATGGGGCGTGAGGGATGACTGGGGGAAGGGTGCTGGAGAGTGGGGGAGAGGAGCCACTAGGAAAAGGAACGGGAAGTGAAGAAGAGCTGGCCTGGTCAATGAATAGATGGACAAGACTTAAATGAAGCATAGTACTAAATATATATAACATAATAAATTGACAGAACATCATTTGTTCGTAGAGCTGTGATGCGAAACTCGTGGAATCTCCCGAATCGATCTTGATAGCCACTGTGGCTGGACCTGAGGCTTGGTGTTGTTTGGTTTTTATAGACACATTTGTAGGCCGGTGGCAAGTGTTGGAGCATTTCTCTCCCACACATCATGTCTGCTCAGCGAATATTCAGTACTACTGGCCAAGTCGCACTACAAATCCTGCAACTAGCCGTTGATGTTTTCGATGCGTTTCCTCTACTGAAAGGCGCAGCTGCGGATGCGCTGTCCATTGTCCAGCTCGCTGAGGTACGTACGGGATGATATTTATATGGATACTCGAGAAGATAACACCAGGGGTATCTTACAGAGTTTTCGATTGAACCAAATGAAGTGGCAAAATTTTGCCGTCTACGTTCGCGACGCAACCGCCAGCGTCGTTCAGACTCTTGTCAACGTAACTGAAATACCTGAGGTGACAATCAAACATTTAAATAAGCTAAAAGCGTAAGTCATTTGGACTCCTTAATCAAAGCAGTCGCCGAGGTTCTAAAAACGGAGACAGGGCATTAGAGATGGCCACCAACAGAATCAAATTTGAGCAAGCGCTATCACGACCCAAGCGGCTTATCAATTTCATACACGACTCGGACACTATATCAGACTTGAAGCAGCAATTGGATGACGCTGTGAATCTTTTTCGTGTAAGCTGGCCCCCTTATCTGAATAACCCCTCAATTCATCAGGGATTTACTCGTACCATTGGTTCAGTTAAGCACGTCGATAACCACTATGGTTGATGTGCACAAAACGTTTTCTGCGATTATATTACAGGATCAGAGGTGTGAGTAACCGCTGATTACTATCCAACTTACTTCACTGATATAGGTCTGTAGTATTCCGCATTGCTCAGGATACCTCGGCGGTGATGGCTAAAACTGAATCTATCTCGGGCAAGGCATCGTTCCTCGACATGAATACGACACTCGATAAACTCCGAAGAGTTCAAGGGGCATCCTGGGATACGGCCCGGGTCTGCTTGGATCACACACGAGTTGGACTGGTTAACACAATAATCGCATGGGCTAGTGACGAAAAAATGCCGAACAAGCCAGTAGAAGTAGAAGGAGCAAAGGTTATGCTCCTGACCGCTGTCGCCGGCGCTGGCAAAACTGCTGTCGCGCATACAGTAGCTCAGAGATGTGCCAAAAAGAAACAGCTGGTGTCATCGTTCTTTTTCGACCGCCGGGTACAAGATAGGAATAGCCCTGTTGCGTTGTTTACTACTATGGCTGCCGATTTAAGTCGATGCGATAGTCGTATCGCCGAACGCATCGCGGCACAGCTCCGAGAAGATCCCAGTCTCTTGTGTGCACCAATATCTCGACAGTTTGAGCAGCTGGTGCAAGGCCCATGCTATGGGTTCTCTATTCCGGGCTCAAAAGTCTTCGTCGTTGACGCACTAGATGAGGCATGGGATCATGACTTGGCCAATATCTTGCTTTATCGCCTCGGCAAACTTCCTGGCACATTCCGGTTTTTGTTAACATCACGTATGCGTCCTGAACTGGATACTCTGCGACTTGCTCCCCACGTTAGGACTATAGAACTGGACATAACAGCACAAGACAACAAGGAAGACATTGCGATGTTCGTGTCACATGAACTTGGACTTCTAGCAAGAGATCGGAACCTTGGGGACAACTGGCCCGGAGAACTGCTCTGTACCCAATTAGTCGCAAGGGCCGGCGGACTTTTCCAATGGGTTACTATCGTATGCGAATACCTGCGCCATCGCAACGATCCAACCGAAGAACTTAGGCAGCTTATGTCAGACAATGATTCTTCAACGACTACAGTTGAAACGCGAATCGATACATTATATACAACAATTCTCGAGTCTTTTGACTGGACTGACAAGAGCTTCGTCGATGGCTATCGGAAAGTCATGGGAATGGCTCTCGCGAACAAGGCTTCATTAACGATCTCTGCAATGAAAAAACTCTACCATGGTCAAAATCTTACGTCGGACTATACTCTACAAAGTCTAAGCCCGCTGCTGACGGGCATGAACAAGGCGGAACACGACAGCAGGGTTGTACAAATTCTCCATCCGTCTCTACGCGATTTCCTTGTGGTCCGCTCAATAAATTCGCCACATACTAACAAGTTTGGAATCAAGGAGAATGAATACAGTCAAGAACTTGCTCTCTTGTGCCTAGACATCTTGAACCGTGAACTAAACGCCGATTTGTATGGCGCCGGTTATCTTTCTCAACAACACAGGGAGCCATCAAGATTGCCTATCGTGGAGAAAGAAACCATTTCAGAGGCTCTATGGTATGCTTGCCGGTTCTGGCCAGACCATGTTGCAGACGTTGAACTAGCCGATTCTGTACAACAGAAGTTGGTTATGTTCGTACGCGAGAAACTAGTACTATGGCTAGAGATTGTGGCAGTACGTGGCTGGCTTTGTCCGTTGGGCAAGGTACGAAACTGGATACAGGTTAGTAGATTATATCCAAATGAGATCTAAAACTAGATGATTGAATCTATGATGAGCAGAGCAAACTAGAGGAAGAAGACATACAAGAGTTGCAGGTTCCTTGCCAGCAGTACGGAAGTGCTTGTTTATTTCTCAGCGACTGTCTCGCTTTCGAGGACCGGACGGAGGATTCATTGAAGATGATAGAGGAAGGGCTCCTTTGGTCCTCAAAGCGAGTTCGACAATATATGGTACCTTTCAGTACTCGAAACGCTGAAAGCATCTTCATTGGCTACGGAGATGAAATACCATCGGCGTCGGAATTGCACCAACAGCTATCTTCAAGCCGACCGACCGCATATACTCCTCATGTGCTTGCCGAATCTCTCAAGCGCTTCTCGCTCCATTTGTCTTACCTCGATCAATACGTCGATGCATTACTAGTAATAGAGGATGCGCTTCGACTGTATCGAACACTCGCCGGGGAGCAACCAGCCACGTATACCGCGGACGTCGTCCAATGTCTTACAATTCATTACCGGTGTCGCTCTCGCATTGATAATCCTCTGACTGCGATTGCTTCGCTAAAAGAAGCGACAGAAATTTGCCAGCAGCTGGACGAAGAGCAAATCATTGCCTACCAACCCAGCCTTGTCTCAGCTCTTATCGACCTTTCCAATGGGCTGTTTGATCGAAGCCGGCAAGAGGAAGCGATGGAAGTCCTACAAATGGCAGCATCCTGTCGCAGTTTATCCAAGACCATCCTCGCGAGGGTCAGCGAGCGCCTTTCAGCTTTTGGCGAACCCAGTACAACACAAGGAGACGACCTAGAATCACACGTAATCAGGTCAGTTTCGCTTTCAGTACATGCGCTAGCTTCTAATCTAATAAAATTTGGCTATCTCATTACTTTCCTAGCTTCTGAAGCAATGTTCTTTTTTTTGTAACAGCTGTATAAAAATTATGGCTCATATGAGTACAACTACTTACATCTTGGAAATGTTGATATTGAATTCAATGAATTTGTTTCGACTCTACCCGAAGGCTAAAAATATGTTTCATCATCTACCACGAATGACCTACTCGCGTGAGATGACTGGCGGGTTGAAAATCTTGCCCTCCTAGGGCCAAAACTTCAAGCATTGTGCGCTTTCCACACCGACTGAGGTATATCATGTATGCGTGATGCTTAGGCTCGTGAGAAAGCGTCACGTAGAGCAAAAACACGTCGGTCAGCCGCTACCAGTGCATACAGCGTCTTTTCCACGCTGTGCAGAGAATCAATGTGCACCGATTTAATTAAGCCAAACCAGGAACAGTCTCACGTGATAAACTAGCGCCGAGTGCAAGGATTAATGAATTATCGCGGCGCTCGAAAATTCCGAACAAAACGAGTATTCTGAATATATGATAGTGTACACACCATGCGAGAACGGTACAAGCTCTTGATGATATAAGTAAATGAACCCGGACGTGGAATGGAAAATAGCAAATGAAAACAGCACACAAAACGAAACAAAAAATGGAAATCCAATGTCCAGCACTTTCTACCTCGAGTCGCGGAACAGAACCTCATCCTGCCTCACTCAATTTTCTCCGAACAATCTATTCCTCCATCTTCTTAACCAACAATACGCAATGTTGTCCACCTGCGCCAGCGTCTTGGACGAACCAGTTATCCACGTTCTTCCATATAATCCGCTTTGGCGTCTTTTGCTGTACCACACTCTCCTCGTCATCTCCCTCGGCCGTCAAACCAAGTTCGCAGCTCTGTCCGTCTCCCCAGCTGTACACATGTCCTTCCTTGGACACGGCGAGGGTATAGTCCGTACCGGCGCTGACACGCACAATCGGCGTTCGGGGAGGGTACGCAATAGCGTCGGCATAAGGTCCGACCTCCGGAGCAAGGGTGTTTGGAGTAGGAGGGGGAGGGAAGGGGATAAGGACCGGCTCGGACAAGGCGTATTTGGCTTCCTCTGGGTCTTCAGGATCCGTCACCGCCGGGTGGTCTTCGCCCAACCCGAGTTGAGAATCGGTGAGGTTGCCGCAACCATAGACGCGACCGTCGCTGGTGACAAAGATCGAGTGATGGTTCCCACCAGACGCTTGGATAACACGTGCTCCATGACCGAGCTCATCAGGATGAAGAGCGGGTACAGGGGTAGGTTGGAGAATCTGATTGTCGGCGCCTGGGATACCACATTGTCGCTTGACATTCAAACCCCAGGCAAAGACAATACCGTCCTTGTCGATGGCGAACGAGTGATAAGCCCCACATCCGATAGACACGATGTTACGCAAGCCGAGTTTCTCGGGGAATAGACCTGGTGGAGTCAAATCAGTACGTGGCGTGATATAAAGGGCGATGGGCACACACCATGCTTCTTATGGCGCTCTAGGATTTTACGTCCGAGTTGGAACTGCTCGCCCGTACCCCAGACGTATACCTGACCTGTAGCAGTGAGAGCCAAGCAATGGTCTCCTCCGCACGCAACTTGGACAAAAGTATCCTTGGTGAGGTTGGCCAATGATGTCGGCAAATATTGGATGCGAGAAGAGCCGGGGGTTCCATCAAACCCAAACGCGCCTTCGTTCGACTAACGCAATCGAGTTTAAAACTTGTTTACCACGAGCACGAAATGAACATACCCTAAATGATCCCCAGGCTTTCAGTTTGCCCTCTGTACTGAGCGCAACGCTAACGTTGTTTCCGGCCGCGACGGAGACGACGCGGAACTCCTCGTCCACTAGGGTCTTGAGAACGGTCGGTGTTGACTCGGCAACATCACTTTCGATCGTCTTCGTTGGGTCTTCTGGATCAGGCCCTTCGACCTTGCGCCCGAGAGCACCATCGTCATTTGTTCCCCAGGTCCATAGCTGTCACGTCAATGTTAGCTGACGATGTACTGGAGTGCTTGAGCAATCATACCTTTCCAGACTCGTCAACAGCGAGTGTGTGCAAGCCCCCGGCCGCCAAAGATTCAACTCCAGCACCCTCTCCACCAAGCTTGCCCTCATCAGATGCGGTCTTGAAGAATTTTTGCATTCGTGGACGAGCATACTCGCCAGTGGCGTTGGGTCCCATCCCAAATTGCGACGAATCTCCGTTGCCGAACACCAGCATCTGATAGGCAGGTCGAGGATGTTCAGGAATGGTGGGCACAGAGTTGAGAGTGGGCCCAACGACGCGAGGCTTGCGAGGGACAGGCGCCTTTTTCGGGGCAGGTTCAACCTTGGTTTTGCTCGTCGTCTTCTTCACGCCATTCGCCTTTGGTTTCGGTTCCTCTTCCTCCTCGGAAAGGGATGACTCGGCAGCAGTAGAAGGAGAGTCCGTTACAGATTTCTTGGAGGCTTTGGAAGATGTGGCCTCAACATCTTCCGCCGCGCGTTTGCGGCCTCGCGTGGGAGCAGCTTTGCCGTTGGCCGCAGGGTCTGCAGCTGCCTTGGCCGCGGCAGCCTTGGTAGGCTTGACCGCCGCCTTCGTGGTCGCCTTCTTCGCTGCAGTAGCAACCTTGGTCGTCGCAGCCGACCTGGTCCTGGATGTCCCGGCAGGCTTTTTGGTGGTGGCCGTGTCCTCCGTAGTTGAAGCTGCTTTTCTAGGCGGCATGGCGTATAACTATAAGTGCGAGATTAGCGTTGGTGGTAGTTGAATACGTATCGATTAAACTTACACGAGGCGAACAGCAGGTGAGGAGGGTTGGTTGAGGTGAAGAGTAGACGATCGCCGAACCTTGTCGAGATTTTGGGTACATGGACCCTGACCAACAAACAATGTCACGTGGTCCGGGGAATGAACCGGTTGTATTTCCCTTGTTTCATTTGGCCACGACTGGTTCAAACACCGCACGGCCAGTTTGCATTATGATTTGCTTTGTACAGTTTCGTTTGCGTCCAAGCGTCGTGAACGGACGTCTCGCTACCCCGAGATCGTAATTTCACCCTTTCGTGCTCTAATGAACAACACTGTGGCTAAGATGGAAGTTCGTTCTACAACTAAAAATGTTCAACCCAATCCAAAACCAAACGGTGTATCAACGTCAAGCGGGTTGCAGAAGCGCTAGGCCGACATTAAATTAAAGGCTGAAATGCCTACTGCCGTCACCCGACAAAGCAATCGCGCCAGGCGCTTGCGAACTGTACACTCGTGATCCGGGGCCGGACAAAGTTGCCACACACTCTCCAATCACGACTGAAACGTCAGCCGAGAATATCCTCACTATGCCAGAAGGAGAAGACCGACCTCAATCGCCAGCGCATATGCCGCCTGAAAACACCAACAACGTTTCCTCTCTTCCTCCCGATCAAGTGACACAGTTTGTGAGTGCTGAGATGATTTATTACTTTTCTTGAGTATCGCTTACATTTACGCCCCAGCTCCAGGGCATTGGTGGTAAGGATTATTTGCTCCTCAGGTCAGGCTTCCTTTGCGATGATCTATCCACAGCATTCAGTGGCTTTACCTTAATCCCGGACAACGGTCCTCTTCGCTCGCCACTTCAGGCTACAGTATTTGAACAGCAAAATGAATCACTGATTACTCCATTCTCGAAAGAGTATTTCTCAGATGAGCGTGCGAATACGGAAAATGAAGCACGCTATCTTCACGTCGGCTGGCCGAAACCTAGCACTCTAGATGATGATGCTTTGCCATGGGCTCGATTGAGCCAGAATAATTGGACTGGTGCATCCGACTCCCGGTGGACGTCTAGGCGGCTTCTTTCGACGCACTACGAATTCCGTGTATCGGTTCAACATCTGAGTCCTTCAGAGGCGTTTCAACAGGCCGTATCCCAGGCGCTAGCTGCTGAATCGGTCCCCGCTCAAATCAAGGCTATGCGTGGCATTTTAAAAACTTGGTAAGCAAGATGAGGCTATATGCTACGCGTGACTCGATGCTGATCCCTGCCCTGAAGGGGCGAAGTACTTATTCTGGTACGCAGTATCTCCCCTTTAATGAGCGTTGCAGTTTGGGAGCTGTGTTCATAAGGAGCTGAGGTTGGTATTTCGTTGGCTGCTACTGGGCTTCTTCCCCCCAATGGGTATCTACCTGCTATGCCAGTCAACTCGCCAAGCTCGATTTCACAAAACCTCATTAAAGCAGTAGACAATGCACTGGGAATCGGCAATGCCTTCCAGCGTCGGTTGCTAACTGGTGCACAGGTTAGTTACACATAATCAATCATTGTTCACTTACTTGACTCAGACGTTTTAATCAGGGTGGCGATGCTCAGGCCTTTCTAAGGGATGGCTACAGGAGCTGGCTGCAAGATGCCTCGTCCCAAAGCCACAGGAACCTGATCCTCGTGGCGGTAACTCAAGTTGTTCCCATCACTGCAATCCTTGACGAAAGCCTTCAAAATCAAATCCATGCCTTGTTTGACACTAGAACCTTATATTCGAACTCTAGAGCTGTGGGCGTTGCTATAGGTGACAGCTTTGGAGACGCGCCGGGAAGTCGTGATTATATGAAAACGATTCAATCCATTTGCGTTTGGTTCGATCTTGAACAGGTCATTGATATAGCAATAACATATCAAGATAAGACCACAGTCGGACCCTACGGGAGACCTCAGAGCAAGCAATCCAGTGTTTTTTCTTTAAGCAGAGGTATGTATAACTCATTAACAGCCCATCGGCCGATCTCATATTTTCTTGGTGTGAGATGAATATATTACCGACATTTTCGTGTGGGCGGACTCGACTAAAATTACTGGGCTATGGTTTGTGAAGAATACTGGCCAGACGTCGAGTCAATTTGGTCTTGGGGCCTTGCAGTCCAATGGCAAATCTCTAGAGCATGAGACGGAGCCTCCAGTGCTTCTCAGTAATAACGCTGGGGCACTAGTCGACTTGGTTGGACACCGCACAGACACGTCAATAACTCGGTTGCAAGTCTGTCTCATAGTCATGTTTCTTGTGAATCCTGCGCACAAGCTTACGTTACTCGGTAGGTTGTTTGGCGTAACGACATCGAAATTACTGATCGTTTGCCCATTCATACGTCAGGCTACGTGGGCAACAAGCATGGCAGTATTTTCAACGACCTGGAGCTTATTCGAAATCCATCTACTGCACGTCTCTCCTGTATCACATTCGCTGATAGACAAGATGCGCTTTCGCGCTTCCGAGTAAGCCACCCAAAAACTCTTCGAACGTCTGAGCCCACTAAACCGACATATCAGACAACCTATAGCTGGGGCGGCCAATCGGGAATTGAGACGATTGAAAGTCCTCCTCGAGGTTCGGATGGCGCCAATCGTGGCATTACAGTATTCAGGCTTGAGGAGGACGAGTATATAATCAGAGTTAGAGGGTGTTACAATGTCCACACCGTCCTTCAGATTCAGTTTACGACAAATAGCAAGTAATTTCCTGAGAAACTTGCATTCATTTTTGCTGATAACTCATGAATCTTAGGGAGAACAAGCCAAATGTATGGATTACTCCAACCCGCTGAGAATCGTTTTGACTACAGTGCACCGGAAGGCTTTAGATTATACTACTTGATAGGCAAAAGGTCTGTTCTTCATATATTTGCCATTATTCGAGATAAATATTGAGATCATCTCCATAGTCGTGGTTGGCTGGGCGCTTTGTTGTTTGTTTGGGCACCAATTCTGGATGTGTAAACAGTGTTACCGGAAAGGCAATGTCCATACGTAGGTATCTTCTATATACAACGTAAGAACTGCGGGAAGCGGATGTAGACCCTTAGAAAGATGCTCATAGTCTCCATGATCAGTGTCAAACAAGGGCATACGGTGGGCGCTCATTGTGCACAGCGCCGAGCCCGCCACAAGCGTGATTTTGCGAGCTGCGTAGAAAATTACTGCTTTATAATAGTTCTAAAGAGTCCGTCGATTCCAGATGCCTACATTTGTCCAAAACCCGCACTCAACCAGGTCGACTATCCGGTCGCTATGAGATGATGCACAAGCGGCTTACGGCTCTTCAACAAGTCAGAAAAGCTTTATTTATTTCTTCATTTTAGCTGTGTATGGATCATATTGAACCAGACTTGACGCCACTCCGAAGTCTGTAAACACTACCAGATGTACGGTACAATCCGATAGGGTACATTAATCTTATAGTGCCTATATGCGTCCCCAATGTCTTTGTGGTCTTCCATAACTTTCTCCTGTAAAAAGACAGCACAAGTGGTAGATCAAAGAACATATTGAAGCTTCGCTCGACTCACCTCAATAGGAATTTTTACTGCGAATGCAGCGGCGCTGATAAAGAATGCTGGGATGAACATCCAGTTCCAGAAGGCTGCCTGAAAAGCATGAGTAGAGTCAGTGTTCATGATTATGTACTCGAGTCGTATAGCTAATCACCGCCCATACGAGTTGCTGAACCAGTACCATACTATCCAAGGGAAGCTGTACTTTAAAATATTTGCCACATGACTCATGGAACGACTACTTACCTGTATCCGGGGTGCCGTACTATGCCGTATGGACCCGAGTTTACAACTTTATGGCGCTCTCGAACCTATGCAGATAGTCAAGCTTAAGTATCTTGATAAACGCGAAGAAGTTTCATCCATACCCCGATCATCCCAATCTGAGCACCCAAATGTCTAAAGATGGCCTTTCCAGCCAGAACGGTCCCAATCGTCCCGGCACAGCCAGCCAACCTTATCCATGCATACGTTTTATCATCCACCGTCATAGAAATCTCAGTGGCTTCGAGCCACCACGGGTTATGGAACCCCGCAGCAGGGAGTGATACAACAAACACCAACATTGGAACGAATACACCGGCCATATGAGTGTACGAAGCAATTTTGCCTTTATTACCTGAAGGCATGAACTTTGTTGGGCCAGCCTCGCGCACAGATTTTTGTATGCTCTCGGCGCTAGGGCGTCCGACGTTGAACCAGATCAGAGTTGAGGTCCAGGAAAGGACATTGAGCGCTTGAGTTGGAGTGAAGTGAAGGTTCAAGCCGGCGATATACATCATGCAGTAGATGAAGGGGTTGGGTAGGACTTTGGACGACTTTTATAGCCTGCCCGAGTAGAGCGCTTGTCGAATAATATAATTACTTACTTTATTTACGGCCTCCGAGCTGAGGACCCGTCCAGTCGTGGTATTACCAAACTCTGGCGCCTATTTATGGACATATCGGCCTACTCGGACAATTGCCCGTTATCTACAGTAGCACAAGCTGGTGTGATTTTCAATAATACAAGCCACGCGCTGGCATTGAACTCAAAGCACGGAGCTACCAGATGTATGGAATAACTCGGTAAGGAACTTCCTTCTTATACTGCTTGTATGCGTCTCCAATCTCCTTATTGTCTTCAATTACTTTCTCCTATTAAAAAAAAAGAGTCATTTTTGCGGCTGAATATGCCTCTTTGACATGACGTACCTCTATTGGCATCTTGATAGAAAATCCAATCGCTGTGATGAGAGACGCAGGCGCGAAGACCCAGCTCCAGAACATCGGCTGAAAACAGAAAGCTGTCAGCCAGACGGTTCATCGAGAGTTTTTGGAAACGTACAATAAAGAGAAGCCCTTGGAGCATTGCAAGACTGATTCAAGCGCAGGTCGAGGTGAGCATACTTACTGTGAGGCGTCGGAAGTACTCACAAGTATCCTGGGTGACGTACGATCGCATATGGTCCGGTCTTCACGAGCTTGGGTCGCTCACGAACCTACAGAAATAGGTTTATGTGAGATAAAGCCGAAACCGGGGGGCTTTGCACATACCCCGATAGCAGCCCACTGAGAGCCAAGGTGCTTATAGAGGTTCTTGCCCAAAGCCCCTCCCAATAATGCACCAGCACACCCAGCCAACCTCAAGCCGACATAAAGCTCATGCGATTCCAAAGGTGGCATAATCGTTGGTACGAGCCACCCAGGTGTTGAGAACTTGGCAAACGGCAACGAAAACATAAACGCGCCCATTGGGATAAATAATCCCAGCCCATGGACCGCTGAGACTATTTGGCCTTGTCTACCCTCGGGCATAGATTTGATAGGTCCAGCTTCACGCTCAACGTTGGCGCGGTACTCGGCATTGGGGAGGCATGAACGAAACCAGATGATAGTGCTGGCCCAAGAGGCTAAGTTGAGGGCTTGAGATTCAGTAATAGGGACGTTCAAGCCAGCAAAGTACATATTGGTTGTTGCGATGAGTAAAAGTTAGAGCGGATATTGTAGTTTTCGATGGGGACTGGAGAGGCTGCTACAGCTGCCTTTATACCCAAATTCCGGGGCCCGACGACACCAGCCATCCAGCTCGTGGCTCGAGCATTGTGGGTGGTTACCTCGGTTCCGGCCGCCGAGTGGGTACTTGGCCAGTCGCGGTCGGCGCTTGTTCAGTACGATATGATCACGTGACACACATGCTTATTTGGGATTGAGCGATAGCGGGTTACTCTCTCGTACTATCTGCCTGAGACAATCTTTCAGAGACATCCGACACATATGAGGATGTTGCAAGGTAGGGAACAGGGCATGTAATTGCACGAGTCGTACCCAGTAGCTTGCTTTTCTGTTTGATACTTGACACCATGGGCTCAAAAATCCTGCTATGCAGCTTACTCACTCATGCTATATTCTAATAACGAATTCTGTCCATCATCCTATTTTGCCCCTCGTTTAAAAATGGATAGACACCAATTTGTCATGGTATGTAATGGTGTCATCGCCTCGCCGAGCGATGTTGATCGCAGGGAGCACTAAGCGCCCAAACCTGTTCTTCTCAACGACACCTTTATCTCTTACGGCCCACTCTCTTTCCTCCATACATTCCTCCCATTAGACCGAACCGTCTGAGATATACTGGGTCTGGAACCTACCAGCTGCGACAGCCTTGACAAATTCTCGGCAGTCTCTGTGATTTGAACGCGTCATATCTCGTCGTTAACAAATCGTATTTCAATTTGGTTCCACCCAACAACGTGCACGTTTCTTGAGATAGCCGCTCGCGCTCGAGTCCCAGCTACTGGCCGCTATCACAGTCTCCTCTGCCACCTGTTCTAGACAAGAAAATGTACAAAACTAGGTTTATCGTTCCATTCATGCTATTTACAGGTATGTTACAGAGGGACTCTTCATTCGTTCAAACGACTGACCGAATCTTTCTGGATTTTATCTACTCTACTAGCATGGATGCTACTCCTTCTGGTCTCACTTTCTCTTCCAATCATAAAAACTATTTATATTCTCGAGGTCAAGGCGAAGAATGCCCCAACTATTCAAACGAGTGTTGCGACAAGCATCCGATTTGGGGTCTGGGGTATGTGTTTGGGGGCTTACAAGTTTGAGTAAGTACATTTGATGGTTTTACAGCGATGCGAAAACTAACCGAACTATAGCTCAGGTAGTGCTACTTGGGATAATACTGGAATGTGTACGGCCCCCAAACTGGGATACACCGTTGACGATGCTATACTGCAGCTCACGTGCGTGAACTTTTGGCTATCCTATGTAAAAGAGCTTTAATAGTGATCGATCTACAGTGGTCAAGTCGATCTAGCGAAGATCGCTCTCAAAGCGCTGATGGGTATCCTAGTTCTTCATCCCGTTGGTGAGTTGTATGGACGCTGTGTTAGTTAGAAAAAAGGAATAACAAATTATTCCCTTAGCTTGCGGCTTGGCTTTCTTATCCTTGATAGCCTCATTGGCCACGACATGGTTCCCCAAGAGGTCTCTGAATGTGATGTCCTTAGTCGGTGTGATTTTGGCCGCGATCGCAACAACAGTAGTTTTCGTGGTTGACGGTGCGTCTTCGAACGATTTCGTATCACTCTCATACTAATTCTTTTGGGCTTCGAATAGTCATACTTATTCCTATCGCTCGTTCCAAGGTAGAAGAGGCTACTAAGGGGTCTTTGACCGTGGCGTTTGGAAATGCGACTTGGATGACCGTAGCGGCAGTCGCTTTGCTCTGGTCCGGGGTTATTGGTGCCAGCGCAATCGCTTGTGGATGCTGTGGGTGCGGCAAGCGCCGAGGGTGAGCGATCTTTAAATGATAGCCGTATTGGTATGGTCTAACTTTGTCTCCAGACGCCGCGCAAAGAAGAACCAATTTGGCGCAGAGAAGCTACATAGCTTGGACAACGGCAGCAACTCTCACGAGATGAACGAACAACAACAACCCGACACACCACCTTCTTATAGGGCTGTTTAATGTTGTCTTTCTTGTCTTCGAGTGCCTCAATCCATGTAGCCATAGACCAACTGCGCTGTTTGATATACCTTGATCGTCCTTTGCCTCTTATTTTCTGCTCACAATCTCTTTGCGTCCACCTCTGCAGCTTGGACATTTCATCTCTCACAGCTATTAGATATTCTCTTGACGATTTTTATGACCTGCCGTGCATTCTTATTCTTGTCAACAGCTTTCTTAATAACAATGGACCAACTTCTTGACATCAATGACGAGGCTTGTAAGAGTTGTTTGCAAACAAATGCCCGGCTCATGTTAGCTGACATAATCCAGCGCGTCTCCGAGGCTGGCAACCACCTTCGCTCCGCCACCATCTCCAATGAGTAACTTGCCGACTATATATTATAACAAGGTTGGGTTAAGGACATTTCAAAATGACTATTGAGCTGAGCAGACGCGTTTTAGGGCGAGTATATTGAGACCGTGCGTCATTCCCGTGCACCTCGGTCTACAAACGATCTCACTCACTAAACAGGACACAGGCAACAAAGTCTCGCGTCGTGCAACAATTGCAGGCCCTCAAAACATTATACTTGGTGGGAAAACTATCATCGCCAGCAATGCGATAATTCGCGGAGACCTGAGACGAACAGGCACGGGCTCGGCAGTTGTTATATCGTTGGGGAGATATTGCTTGATTAGCGAGGGATGCATTATGAGGTGAGTTCTGGTATTATCTCTTATCTAGGCCTGCTTACTGAGCTGGTTCGAAAGCTAGACCTCCTTATAAAACATATCGAGGAAATTTCAATTATTATCCTATGAAGATAGGCGATCATGTGCACATTGGGGCCGGAACGGTGGTAGAGGCTGCTACAATAGGCAACCACGTTGATATAGGAAAAAACTGCGTGATAGTGAGTCTAATTATTCGATAGCACCGTTCGTCTTTCTGAAAGTCCACTTGTAGGGGAAGTTCACCATAATCAAGGACTGCGCCAAGATCGATGATAATTCAATCGTTCCCCCAAATACTGTTATCCCAGCTCTTGCAAGGTTTGGAGGCTCTCCGTGTGAGTATTTTGATATACTCCTCTTGGTCTTCACTAACGATCATGACAGCACAATTCATCGAGGAAATGCCGGAGTCGACTATGGAGAACGTCGAGGTGCACACAAAGGGATACTACAACCGATTTCAACCCCTAGAACCTACGCAGTCCTAAACAGAACTTTTCGAATTAGCCAGGTGGATTGATTTGGGCTTCCATTGGGATCTAGTGTCTGGCGCTTGTGCGATTAAATCTCAACGAACTCGGAAATCTATTTCAAGATTGGTTCGTTGCTCTATGATTAGTTTTACGATTTCCGAAAGTTCTTTGTTTTTGATTGTTTTTTGCTTGCCAGTATACTTGTGTGTATCCGTACTTCTTGAAACTTCTTACATTCTCGACCAGTGAGGGGAAATTCATGTGTAAACATTTGGCACTCCCCAGGTTACTGAGCTGGCCTTGGTTCTCTGGTCAGACAACGAGTTCATGGCTGGCAGATCAGCCTCACTCAATCCCGCCCAACCGAGTAAACGACACATGTTGAGGTACAGTTCAGCCCTTGATTGTACGAGTTGTTTTACAGGTTCCCAACACTTGGTAAAACGTGATGAAAGGATACAGCAGGAAATGAGACATAGGCAAAAGGTTAACATAAGAACATGTCATAGAACCGCATATATAAGCCGAATAAAATAGGAACATTCTAAAGCCTTCCAAGATCCCAAGAACGAGTTATGCATATGGCCACAACCCAAGTAAGAGATATACACACAAAACCTGAATCGAGCTTAGATGTTAATATAGAAAGTCTAATAAAAGTACGCTAAAACACTTACCGATGGTTTTAATCTAGGATACAACGCAATAGTACCCCCCTTCTCCTCCTCTGTTGTCTTGGTCGCTCAACGATGTAGGGACATCCTTAGGGGTATTGAAGACAGAGCTATCAGCCATCTTTTGATATATGAGCAAGGATAGCAAGATTTTTGGAACTTGTTGGCGAAAGATATGAACTGAAAGCTATGGTTTGGATGAGGGAGGTGA
>JAYRCO010000023.1:0-75369 GCA_037042815.1 Ceratobasidium papillatum | reverse complement strand
CTCCACAGCCTTGTCCATGCTCTTCACCACCGCAGTCATATTCCCCGTGACCTGCCTCATCGTCACCGCAGTCTCCACCCTCGAAGCAACAGCATCGATTCGACTCGCAAGACGCAACAGATTCAATGACTCGTTCTTTTTTCTAATCGCGTTTGACGCATAGATCCGTGCACCATCGGTATTGCCTTGTTGGAGAGCCTGGGAAAACGGTCAGACCGAGGTTTGGTGCTAATAACGACAGAAGCGCACCTTCTTCAACTTGGCCTTTTCCGTGTTCTCGTCCTTCTGAGCCTTCTTGGACTGTCGATTAAGGCTCTTGGCAGTAAACTGCGAAGGATGTTAGGATATCGCGAACAGGTACATTCGTGTGACATCACCTTGAGCTGGAATAGACTTTCTGAGTTGTATGATCAGTCCCATCCCTTTCAGATAGCACGAAGACTCACTCTCGAGATTACTCATAGTAAGAGGGACGTATGTTATTCGTGAAGGATAGGGTGTAGGTGGTGGCAAGCAGAGAGCGAGATGAGGTACCTGTAATTGGAATTGGAAACGCCCAAGAGCCTCGGCGCTTGTACAACTCACAGCCTTAGCCACCGAATTCTCTCTTTGACCACGACAAAAACAGTTGAATAATTAGCTTGAATTTCTCTTCTAAAGTCTTTGGACTCGTCGCAACTATGTCAGACTCTGACGCGAAACCGATCTTCAAAAAACGCGCGAACCGGCCTCAACCCCGCCAACGACCGTCTGAGGACGTGGCAGAAGAGGTGCAAACTCTCAAGGATGACCGTGAGGGATCAGAAGGAGTAGACGAGGAAAAGCTCTCGTGAGTGGCTTGTTTGGTGTATATGCATATTGTATTCCTAATGCAATTGTAACTTTAGGATTGAAGAGTTAATTGAGCTCCGAAAGCTCCGTCGCCAAAAACAGGGTATTGATTCTACAAAACTCAACGCTGGTGTTATCAAGAAGAAAAAGAAGAAAGCAGAGGAAGGCGAGGAAGAGGAAGAGGTGAAATATGGTCTTCGGCTAGCCAAGGCAAGGAGAGACGATGATGAGTAAGTTCATATCTTCGATTTCGTTAGCGAGGGAGAATACTCATATTTGCCTTGCAGAGACGCAGACCAAGAAAACGGCGAAGACATAGCCAAAAAGATAGTCAAATCTAATAACTTTACTCAACAAACCAACAAACTCGACGTGGATAAACACATGTGAGTCCTCTTTCTCCTTCCCGCTTGGACATGGCTAACAGTGCCTAGGATGAAATATATCGAGGAAGAAATGGAAAAACGTCGAGGAAAACCAGGACAAGGCGATTCTGGCAACTCGGGCTCATCGTCAGACCCGTATGCCGAGCTCTTCCGTATTTCCGAAAAGTACAAACTCGAAAAGAAGAAAGAGGCCGAAGAGGGGAACGTAACGAATAGTTCGGCAATGTTGACTGCCATTCCGGAAGTTGATTTGGGAATGGAGTGAGTAAACGCCAATACTGGAGCTGAAACTATTGACTGATTACAGCTATCCTTTGCTAGTACGCGATTGAAGAACATCGAGGATACGGAAAAGGCAAAACGGACGGTATCTGAGCATCGACGAGACAACAGGCCTCATGACGCAAACGACGAACGACATTTGGCTGCCTCACGCTGTAAGTTGCCATCTTCCTTGCCATTTATATGTCTGACCCGCTTAACTCTGTAAACAGTTTTCAATCCCCATCTCAAAGTACAGTCCGACGCCGATGCGATGCGTAACGCGAAACTCGAAGCAATGGGCTTGCCGCCAGACATGGACACCCGGGGGTATATCAAGGAGCGAGATAATAGACGAGATACTGCTACTGATGAGCAGGCGAGTACCATCTCACACTTTGTGATAGCAATTCTAATTCCTTTTTAGGTCATGGAAAGATTCAAGAAACGCATGAGAAAATAGATTACGGCTAGCTATGACCTACAAGTTTCGCATTGTATCATTACTATTATATTGCTTGCCTCAAATTTCACCGGTGGTCCTCGCACAAATGCTATTGTTTTTTTTGCATACCGATCTTACCTTGTTACAAACATACCTTCATACCGAAGCATACGCTCAATCGACTCTGCTGCAGTGTCACGATACTTGTCAACACCCAGCCCAAGTACCGACAACAGCAGCAAAGACTCACACGTCTGCACAGTCCACCGGGTGCGCCACAAACTCAGACAGCTGGAATGTGCGCAGCCCCCGGTGTATATATACCAGTCACAACTCGATGTACAATTTTTTTGGCCTGAGAATACAACAACAGAGAATCGTGTGTAGAAACAGTTAGATAAGTTCGGCAGCGTTGACGGGCATTTCGTCCTATGTTGATTATATTTGGTGAGAAGAGAATCGGAACATGATTTAGTGTACGTACGATCTGTGTGCTGTAGTATTGTTCGATGTCACGAAGGATACGTACATCGTCGATTGTGACGAACTAGAAAATAGTGTTAAGGTGGAGCTTTAGATCTGGGGGGTTTACATACGTTAATAGCAACGCCCTTGCGTCCGAAACGACCAGAACGACCAATGCGGTGGATGTAGTTTTCACGGTTGCTAGAAGTCCAGTTCAGTCAGATGATACAGCCCCAACCAGGGTAAGTGCTCACGAAGGTAGATCGTAGTTGATAACAAGCGACACCTGTTGGACGTCGATACCTCGTGCCCAAACATCCGTGGTAATTAAAACACGGCTGTATCCAAGTTAGTGAGATGAAATGTGGGTGTTTGAGGAAACTTACCTAGAACCGCCACGGAACTCCTGCATGATGGCGTCTCGCTCTTTTTGCACCATGTCACCGTGCTGGAAATAAAGTTCAAGCTCAGAACCGGATTAAGTGCGATCCGACTCACCATCGAGGCAACAGTAAAGTTAGCCGCACGCATCTTCTCAGTGAGCCACTCCACCTGGAAAAGGGGATCAGCACCAGTTGGGCATGTAATTAATCGGGGTACTAACCTTGCGGCGAGTGTTGCAGAAGATAACAGCCTGAGTGATCGTCAAAGTGTCGTACAAGTCGCATAGAGTATCAAACTTCCAGTCTTCCTTCTCGACGGCAACGAAGAATTGTTTGATACCTTCGAGAGTCAATTCATCACGCTTAACGAGAATGCGAATCGGGTCGGTCATAAACTTGGTCGTCATCTCCAAAACATCATACGGGAGCGTAGCCGAGAGCACGACTACCTGGGTAGACGGAGGCAAGTATCGATAAACGTCATAAATCTGGTCCTTGAATCCCTTGTTCAAGAGCTCATCGGCCTCGTCCAGAACAAGCATTTTGATATTACGTGTGCGCAAGTTCCGACGACGAATCATGTCAAACACGCGCCCGGGTGTACCAGAGACAACGTGCTGGCCATGATCGAGCTTGCGAATGTCCTCGCCGATGGACGTCCCACCGATACAAGCGTGGCATTGTACGTTCATGTAGTCGCCGAGCGCGAGAATAACCGACTGGATTTGTGTGGCTAGTTCGCGTGTCGGGGAGAGGACGAGCGCTTGGGTCTCACGGAGGGTTGTGTCGATGGACTGGAGGATGGAGATGGAGAACGTTGCGGTTTTTCCTGTCCCGGACTGAGCTTGGGCAATCACATCGCGACCTTTGGTAATGGGCAGGATAGCGCGCTGTTGGATGGCCGACGGTTTTTCAAAGTCTGGATACACGAGTAAGCAGCTATGGTCGATTGGAGCGTTAAGTACATACTGTATGCATAGATACCACGCAAAAGATCCTCTTTTAATCCGAGCTCGTCGAATGTTGATACAACCTTGACTGCCTCTGAAGATTCGAAGACTAGCTTCTCGTCGCCGGCGTTAATGTTGGCCATTATACTAGCCACGTATGTCAGTTATACAGTAGCGATATGAGGCTATTGCACCCACATTTATTTACAAGGTGAGTATGAGCAGGGTAAGGTGGTGGTGGAGGTGCAGTAAAACCGTCCGGCGCTTGGACCAAGCTGCACAGAGTACGTAAGCAAACATCTGGCACGCCTGTCTCTCGCCTTTACTCCCAGCCAAAGCCACCCCACGACAATTATGGATTCGATTCTTGAGGTCCAGCGAAATACGCACGAGGAGATAGAACGATTCGAAAAGGCGTTGGCCGATATTCTGTCCCGCCCGCAGGTCACGGTAAGCACTATATCTCTTTCTTGGTTTGTTTTCGCGCCAACACGGTTGCTCTGTCCCAAGAACACACTTCTCGAATGCGCATAAAACTACATCCTCTGAACGAGCTGACTCTTTGGGGAATGTAGCATAGGACCAATCTTATTTCTGAGCACAAAGCGAGCGCTATCCTTGACCGAATGCACTCGCGTGTGGTGACTCTGAATTCACAGTATATGAATGATTCTGGGTTAGTGTTTGGTCTATAATCTCATAAGTTGACTTGCTTATGTTTGCATGTGCTCGCAGGCCGAGGGAACAAGAGCTCGAGCAACTTTCGTCTGCACCTGCACCAGATGACTTGAATGATTTCTATGCGAGGCTCAAGCGAGTGAAGGACCATCACCACAAATACCCAGACGGCGCAACCAACGGATTCAGTCTAGAGCTCAACGGCTTGTTAGAAGGTGGTGGAGCTCCAGCTGAAGAAGGCGTCGAGGTGGATGATCGTAAGCTATCTACTTGTGTTCATGACAGTACCTTGGTATTCACACATCTGGATCAGCCTTCTCTCGATTATTTTCCGGAGAAGAATCATTCGGTCGGTACGTTGACCTCAATGCGAATCATAGCGAGTACAACAACCTCAAAGGCCTTGGCAAGCGTTTCTTGCCATACCTCCAATACCTCACTGTTCTGGCCGAGATTGGTGCTCCGGACGCGACTGGTCAGCTGGGAGCCGAACTTGGAGAAAAGACAAGGTTCAGCAAGGAATACGAGACGTGAGTTGTATCTCGGCAACTCCACATCCGGCCCACTGACATTCGTTTAAATTAGATACCTGGCCAATTTGTATACCTACCTAGTCTCATTCGTCAAACGCACCCGACCACTCCAACCTCATGCCCAACAGCAAGTAGACGCAGAGGCTGAGTTCGATAAGTTATGGGAGCAAAACCAAATTCAAGGATGGGACGCAAGCGGGAGTGCAGGGCCTACAAATGGAGCTGCTCCGACTGAGAACATCTGGTGTGAAGCTTGTAAGTTCGATCTAGTGTACTTTGAAACATATTTACCAAACTCCTTGCTACAAAGGCCAACGACACTACGCCAAGAAAACAGTCTACGACGCCCACCTAACATCCAAAAAACACATCAAAGCCGCAGCTCGAGCTCAACAGAACCCCGCTCCAGCAGCAACAAACGGCTCAGCTCCCAATCCCGAAACCCAGACATCCACCTCGCGCAAACATATCAAGACCTACCGCGCAGCACAGCTCACACACCTCTTGGGTCCAATCCTCAAAATCCTCCACGGCACATTGATTGAAACAAAAGCAAACGTGGAACGACGATTCTCTCTAACAGCACACGAACGTGAGCTCGAGTTGGAGGAACCCGAGGTGGATATTGCGCCCGTGACGACTGGGGATGTGGGAGAGGAGACACCGACGATGGAGGAGGATGAGGAGGAAGAGCGGATATACAACCCGTTGAAGCTCCCTCTTGGATGGGACGGAAAGCCAATTCCGTATTGGTTGTATAAACTCCATGGGTTGGGTGTCGAATATCGATGTGAGATTTGTTCGGACCATGTGTATATGGGCAGGTACGTATCTCTGCGCAATGCTTTGCACCCAATTCTTAAAACCACCTTTTTGCAGGAAAAACTTTGATCGCCATTTTCAAGAATCCCGACACGCATTTGGCATGCGCGCACTTGGGCTGCCCAACACCAAGCACTTCCACGAGATCACCCGTATCGAGGATGCTCTGGCTTGTATGTACCTTTTCACTTTTACTAGTAACAAGCGCTTAACTGTTTTCTAGTGGCTGAGCGTCTTAAGCAAGAAGGAAAGCAAGAGATCCAGCAAAGTGAGACGATGGAAGAGCTTGAAGATGAGGAGGGCAATGTTTACAACAAAAAGACATACGACGACCTCAAGAAACAAGGCTTAATCTAGTCTCCCCACTGTTTCTGTATTGTCTTTTTTGTAGTTTTATCGTATTAATATCTCGGCAAAAAAAATGCGCCGGATAGCCTCCCGCTTCGCCAGACTTTATTTTCGCAGGAGTGACGTTTGAACGTCATCTCAAAGTGATTATGCCCAATGGGGAGACTTAGGCGCTAAAGTGTCTCGCTCTCCATCTCTCAGTCCCACCACGACCGCTCGACAAGCATAAAAAGTTGCTCTCGCGCAACTCTTCATAATGCATCTATACTTGCGCGATGCTCCGCAGCGAGCGTTGATTCTAGCGACGAGCTCAGACGAGGAGCGGGCCGGTCGACCGAGGCGAGCACTAGTCTTTCGAGCGGCAGAGGGTGCAAAGTCTAGTTCCCAGGCAGTGGTTGAGTTTCTACGAAAGGACGAAGTTGACTTGAATGGTATTATTCGGTTGACTCCGCACGAGGTTGCAGGGTGTCTTGGACTTATTAGTGTGGGAGGAGGTACGTATCAGCTGCGGATATTTATCACGATGATGCTGAAATACGGCTTTGGATCAGAGCTCTTTCTTACCGTGGTCACATCTGCGAGCGTTATTGGAAACCTTACACCAAACCCAGCAAATGAAGAACAAGTATCGAAAATCAACCAAGTAGCATTCTTCAGTCTAAACACTAGCACATATGACGACCTGTCTCTCGCATCCGACGGACCAGGCAGCCCAACCATTGGCGCATACGAAATGAACGACGCATACGACCGAGACCATCAGATGCAGACAGCTCAACCCGTGTACGAACACCCATGCTCGGCACTTTCCAAAATTATGAGCTCAGGGACGTTTTATTATGCGAGTAATGGAAAGTGGGATATTTCGACGAGGTTGCAAGCTCGGGCAAAGAGGCAGGCGATGCATGACCAGGGTGTGTTTGACCCGAGGTTTGTGTGGAACGAGTATATTGTTGGGAGTGAGTTCTGTTTGTCATGTGAGCTGGGAGAGTAGACTGATATGTGACTTGCCAGGCTTAATTGATTTTAGGGCTCAGTTAGACCCAAACGAACGAGACGAGCTTGATACTTGCCACTTTATCGTTAGTCTTCATTTGACTTGTGAAAGGAGGAAACTGATAATTCTTTTAGATATTGGCCATTCAGGGATACGTTGGGCTTTTCAAGATACCCTTACCAGCACCTCCAGTGGCTGGTGGGCCCACCATTGGAATTATAGGCTTGATATCCCGACTGAGCTGGAAACGTGCTGGTACACGCTACAACACCCGAGGAGTGGACGATGTAAGTCGATCGATTAGAGACCGATACGCTCTGACTTAATCTATTATAGGACGGTAACGTCGCAAACTTTGTAGAGGTATGTACACCAGGTCATCTGCGGTACATGGCTTGACTTGAATCCACAGACCGAAACGATTTTTGCAACCACCGATACTTGCTGGTCATACGTTCAAGTGAGAGGCAGTATACCATGTACGTAACACTCAGATTCATCCCAGCCAGTCTAACACTACGTTTAGTATTCTGGGAGCAACAAGGACTTCAAATAGGTGGTCAGCGAATCCAAATCACTCGCCCACAAGCCGCATCCCAGCCAGCATTCGACCGACACTTTGCACAACTCATAGAAGAATACGACTCTGCGCATGTCATCAACCTGCTCGGAACTAAGGAAAATGAGGCAGCGCTCACAGCTTCATATGCTGCTCACCTCAAAACTTTACGTGCAGGCGGAACGAGCGACGTGGATATGTCGAATCTTGATTTCCATGCGATCGTCCGAACCATGGGTCATGATACGATTCCTGTCACGTTGAGGAGTTTGGAAGGCGTGAAAAACGGGTTGTCGAATCATGGGTTTACGACTGTTCAGAGCGATGCCCTGATCACTCCCCAGTCCGGTGTGTTCCGTACGAACTGTTTGGATTGGTAGGTCGGGCCTTTGTGTTCTTATTAAATTTGACTAACTTAGGTAATTTAGCCTGGATCGCACAAACTTTGTCCAAGACATCCTATCCAAACTCAACCTAGAGTTCTACCTTCGCAGCGTCCACCGTGAATGGGTATCTTCAGGGGGTATTTGGGGAAACCATCGAGAGCTCTGGGCAGAAAACGGAGACGCGCTGTCTAGGATATATGCTGGCACCGGGGCCTTGAACACGAGCTTTACGAGAACTGGGAAGCGAACGTTTGCCGGCCTGTTGTCAGATGCTTCGAAGAGCGTTGCGAGATCGTATATCAACAACTTCCAGGATAAGGGCAAGCAAGCTGCGATTGACCTGTTGTTGGTAAGTCGTGTGTATCCGTTCTGTGTTTGTATGCGAATTTATACTGTCCAAAGGGCAACATGAACACTCAACGGCAAGTAACCATATTCGACCCGATTCATGATTCGGTTCGGGCTGCGCTTTCATCACGGCTGCTCGAGTATTCTTCCCCCCGCAAGGCACAGATATTTGTCGGAACTTGGAATCTTAACGGCAGGGTGAGCCAGCGTACTATATATATATATATCTAGCTATCACCCCATTAACTTTGGGTAACTTTAAATTTTAGCCTCCATCGGACAAATTAAACTTACTACCATGGCTGTTTCCTCGAGCAGGTATGTCTTGCCAAATCCCTTATCTTACTACTGCTCAAAACCACGTTATAGATAGCACCGAGTGCGTTATCATAAAACAGTATAATTTCCGTGTAATAATAAACTGTTTTAAAGGCCAGACCTGTTCGTGTTAGGCTTTCAGGAAATCGTGCCTCTCACAGCACAACAGATTGTTCAGACTGACCCCGAAAAGAAGTGAGTGGAGTTCTTAGCTTTCTTCAACGCATATACTAATGAATCTGTAATCTAAAAGACGAATGTGGGAGAGTTATATCATGGACACTTTAGCAACTAGGCGCGATAGAAAGGCCGAGTATGTTGTCTTAAGGAGTGAACAGGTTTGTCAAATATGGTTTTCCTAGCTGTGCTTTCTCTAAAATCGGCCCTATTAGTTGGTCGGAACTGCATTGATTGTGCTGTGCAAAACCGAGCTGACCGGTTACATTCGAAACGTGGAAGCTGCTACCAAAAAGGTAAAGACATTCCTGCACCTTGCCTATACTGATTTGCCTAATTCATGAACGACCGCAGACAGGTCTAAGAGGGATGTCTGGAAACAAGGTAAGTATTCAATCCACCAGTCGAGTGGATTTAAGTGACAACCCCCAAAGGGTGCTGTTGGGGTCCGGCTAGACCTTTATGATTCGAGCTTCTGCTTTATTACTGCCCACCTCGCCGCTGGACATACGAACGTGGAAGAACGTAACAATGACTATCGTACGATTGCTAACGGCTTAGTGAGCAGGCATACACACTCTATGATCGAGGATCTGACTTGCTTTTTTAGTCCTTCTTGCGGGGCAAGACTATTGGAAGTCATGAGTGAGCCCATAGATTGCCCAAGATGGTTCGACCCACCTGATAGAAATGAATAGGAACGTTATATGGCTCGCGGACACCAATTATCGAGTTGACCGCCCAAATGAGGAAGTGCGTTACCTCGCTGTCAATGATCAACTCCATGTGCTGCTCGAAGATGACCAGGTAAGGACCCCTGTCAGCTATTCATTTGCACTATAACTTATACATATGTACCCTAGCTACGGATAGCAATGGCAAGCCAATCAGCATTCATTGGCTACGAAGAAGGGCCGATTCTATTCCGGCCGACGTACAGATACGATCTAGACTCGGATGAGTACGACACGTCAGAAAAGCTCCGTATCCCAGCATGGACAGGTTCGTCGCCTCGGTCAATGACTGTACCCTAATTGATCGATACGCTCTTTAGATCGAATTCTATATCGTGGGACAGGGCTGGATCTTGGCACATATTTCCGAGCAGAGCTAAAGCAAAGTGATCACCGGCCAGGTGTGTGATTCCCGCGTATGGACGGAGACATTATTGAAGTTAACCCATTCCAGTCTACGCGATATTCCACGTCACTGCCCGCGCTATTGATACCGCAAAGAAGAACGCAATTCAAGCACAGATTCTGGCCGGCCTGACTAACACCGAACCAAACGAGAGCCTGGACGAAAAGCTCACCGCGTTATCCATCAAGAAAGGAATCGCTCGTGCTCGTAAGCTTCGCTCCATCACACGCATGTATCATGACTTATGCGCTACGTAAATTAGCTCCTCCTCCCCCTATTTCTGCTGCCCCTACAGTTCCCCCTCGGATGCCCGAACGGCCATCGTTATGGAACAGCGCAGAGCCCTCTGATGGGGCACTTAATGCCCCCACGTCAACAACCCAACCGGTGCAAAAGGATCCGTTCGATTCTGATCACGACGACTCTGCAAGTTCTTCTGATGAGGAGCTCTACCGATCAACTCGTCTTGCCGCGCCCATCGAACCCACACTAGTCACGAGCTCCACCGTCCGAGCATGGCCGGTTATGCGCCCATCCAATCGGCCACCAGTAGACATGTCGCGAGTGTCGGATTCGACACCTGGTACCGAAACCCTCAGTTCTTCAACGAGTTTTGAGCGCGTCGAAATACCTAACAGCTTAAAAGAAGGAGGGCTGCATGGCGCTAGCACGGAGGAGGCAGCAAATAAGCCTGTCTCGGTGTCTGCGGTCGCATCGATGTTTGAAGCGAAGGCAAAAGGAGCTACAACGCCCAGCGTAGGGCCAAGCAGGGGAAACAGCGCTCCTCCCTCACGTTCGGCCAGCGGTCTCTCAAGAACTGCGCCTCCACGGCCGCCTCCTAAACCATCGAGTCTGGGATCTCGCCCTAGCACCTAGTAGATCCCAATTTTTAATAATTTTCTTGGCCTCTTTCGCTGTTCTACTTTCTTAGACTGTTCTTCGGGTTATTCGAAAACAACTTATGCATTAACTTCCATGAACTACAAACTGCCCACCCTCGCAAAGTTGTTTCACCGATACACATGGTCGGCTAGATAAATAATTATCCCACTGAAATAGGTAATAATTTTTGTGCGACTTACAATGCAAGTTGGCAGCGATCTCAGCCTCGGCACGATCGCCGTTTGCCAAAAGCTTCTCCTTGTTGTATAGTAATTCCTCTCTCGTTTCTGTCGAGTACTCGAAATTTTGGGCTAACACAGGTCGAATGGAGTGAGACTAAAGTTAATTGACATGGCTATTACTCACTCTCCACGATTGCGTCCACAGGGCAGGCCTCTTGACAGAATCCGCAATAAATGCACTACAGTGGTTTTTTTGAATGTCAGTCATTACTCAAAATATCTATGCTGAACCAACCTTGGTCATATCGATGTCTAATAAGGGAGACCAATCACTAAGTTTACTGCTGCCATAGTATCAAAGCTAGTTCGCGTACCGTATTTAGTCGTCTTTCTTGACCCATCCTCGCGCGCCTCGGACTCAATCGTGATAGCCTGAGCAGGGCAGATCGCTTCGCATAGCTTGCAAGCTGGCGATGTGGGGTCAATAACTACCGAGAAGAATACCTAATGCTTATTTACCAATACACCTCTCCTCTCCAGATGGGTACCGACGTAGTGCATGTTCTCCTCGGAATCGTGGGCTAAGAGGACCTTTCTCAAATGGATATCTAAACCAATCGTTGTTGAGATGTAATTTGTAGGGCTTGAAGAACCAAAGCTTACTTGATGGTGTAAGGTGGACGGAAGAACTGCTCCAAAACAATCCACATTCCTAGAGTACAACTCAGCATAACCCGTACATACCTGCTTGCTGCTACTCACCACGCAGGATTTCGGTAAAAAAGAATAACTCTGCCGCCTTGTCGAAAGCTGACTTGTCTTTGTATGGGTTTACAAACTGGGACGAGGTAGTCCCTCCAGTACGTGGTACATTGGCGGGATTTGGCTGAGGAGAGCGATCGACTGGGGTAGCGTGGAAACGAGGAATGGTCGTCGTAAATGCACGATGCGAGAGGCCGAGTAGCGTGGCAGTATTCCGTACTGGAACTCGTAGAACTGGTCGGAGACGAGTTAGCGACGCCATGGTGGTGGGCAAATTCAAGACGGGAGTGACGCGGGAGATCGAATCGGTTAGCCAATCACAGCGCTTGGTTTCGATCAGCAAGTACCATTACAGTTTATTACAGTTTATCACTAATTGGTTTGCAACCCAACCATCACATTATGGCCACCAAATCACTCACTGATCAAGGTAAGGGTGTCATATCGCCAACTCATATACGTACCTGATTTTTTGAGCCAGAAATTCAAGTTAGATTCTCGCGGTTTCAAAACGATCTGCAACAACTTGCTCAAAAAATAGGCGAGCTAGAGTCTGAGGCCGAAGAACACGAGTAAGTAAAACATTCATTCATTCAGTATCTACTCAACTTTTCTGCAGGCTAGTGCTAGCGACTCTCAGCGACTCTTACACCAATGACCCAGATCGCAAATGTTTTCGGATGATCGGAGGGGTGCTGGTGGAACGTACTGTGAAAGATGTTGTACCTTCACTAGAGATGAACAGAAACGGAGTAAGTTGATAATTAACCCTCCAGCTATATTCACTCATTTCATATCTCCTCGGTAGCTCAAAGGGGTTTTAGAAACGCTGGTCAAACAATACAAGTCTAAAGAAGATGATTTTAACGCATTTCAGAGGGAACATAAAATACGGGCCGTAAGTCAGCGATAGGCGATCGTGGTACCAGACATGTTAGTCCTTGTTAACGATTGAGATACTTCTGAGTTTTAAGCCACCATTTTAGGTGTTAGTCCTAACTGTGTTGTTGGGCACGGGGTGCTGGGGTTACAGTTATCCAAACTGCTAGAATTTAGCAGCTACGGAAGATACTTGTGCTCAGACATTCTGTTATCTTTATTATCACTACACAACGTCGCCTAGGCCGCTTCCGGTGCGCTCTGTCTAGTCAGGGTTAGTATGTAATACAATCCTTGATTGGACGAAAGGAGTAATACGAGGTGGCAGAATCAAATTCCCGGAGCTGACAGCAAACGCCCAACCGCGCTCAGCTCTTAGCCACTACGAGACTTCATCTTGATCAAACCGCAACTGCTTATAGCTTGTTGTTATATATCTTAAGAGTTCGCTCGTTGCTATTCTTGTACTACTTTAGTGTAAAATGGTTTCCCATGATCCTAAACTACCACAGCCAACAAACGTTCCTCCGCCGCCTGCAGCTCCAATCGAATCTCTCGCCCCACGTCCTCCAGCTGACATTCCCAAATGGATTTCGGACGTTATACCTAAGCTTGATCTTGTGATCGAGGATATCCTGTGTCCGGGGGCGACTTTATTTCTTGCTGCGGTACAACCAGCGACAATGCTTCAGGATGCTGTCGTAGGAGTTCTAAAAGAGCTGTACGAGGCGAAAACCGTCCCTTCACATGTAAAAAACCTATGCGTCATTATCAAGGAAATGGAAGGCGTTGCGGCAACCAGGTAAGTATACATTTGCCTTTTAGGGATGCTTAAGCCGATTCTATATCACGTGACTAGTGGCAGCCACACACACAAGACAATTGTGTTTAATGCTAAATATATTGAAAAACTCGGGGCACGTACGAGAGAAGAAGTCATTGGAGTGATACGACATGAGGTATGCTGGATTTTAACACGAATCTGCAGTTGCGTTTAACTCAAATGTTCGCAGGTCGTCCACTGTTTTCAGTACGACGGACAAGGGACTGCGCCTGGTGGTCTTATCGAGGGCATAGCAGACTTTGTGCGACTGCGGGCTGGTCTAGCACCACCTCACTGGAAGCGCGATCAGAAGGGAGAGCGCTGGGATGCAGGCTACGAAAGGACCGGCTTCTTTTTGGACTGGCTTGAGCGAACCAAAGGTGACGGTACTGTGAAGAGGATTAACCTTGCGCTCTGCGACGCTGAGTACCATAAGAAAAAGTTCTGGAAGAGTGTGCTTGGGGTGCATGTTGAGGACTTGTGGAAGCAATACAGCGGCAACTAGGACGCATGTAGACGTTGGAACATTCAATAGAACACGGCCAAGCTGGTGGTGGTTGGGGTTGTATAGCTCAGCAATCCTACAAAACAACCAGCCACTGATACGCTGCAAAACACCTACACGTATGCTCTGTAGCCCCGTTGAGCTAATTAGAGGCCGCCGACATCTCTACACGGGGTGACTGAGCGTAAGACAATGTATCGATGCTGGTGGCCCGATTTCAACCGCCGCTTGCGACATCCTCTAATCGAACGGTCAGAAAACTGTGAGCTTGGCCACATGGAACTACGTCGACGATTTTCATACTAGCCCTAGTGTGCAAGTAATGTATGCTACTAACCTGTTGCCACGTATTGAACAGTAGAAAGCAGCGATGGATTGGGGGAAAGCCCTGCCTATGCTTGCATTCACCTTCTCGCACGACGCCCTATCGATGATCTTTCGGAGTGTGTTCACCCGGCACTGTGAGTACTTCGCTTCCATTGTTCCAATACTCGCTTTGGCACGGCACCAAGTACTAAGTCGGTTAGCCAGGGCAACCATCATGCCTATGTAGAGGAAGCTCTAACCTCGTGCTATGGAACCGACCAGGAGACTGACAGAAGTCCTTTTCACGGCTTCTCTCCGCGCGAATATCTATTGCAAGCATTCTACCAATAAGGTAGGAGGCTGTGATTTGGTTTGGTCTGGTAGTGTCTTCATTCAGTCTACCCCACACATGAAGCTTTGCGTAAGAAGCTGAAGAAGGTTTTCCGGTGGGAACTACCTTTTGGGAGAGCATTTGTTTTCACATAGCATGCTATAACAGCTTCCCTTTGCTACTGTAAAGAATGTTTAGTCATGGGCCTTCAGTACACCTAACGTTGAACCTAGCAGGGCTAGCGAGTTAGGCATGTGAAATGGTGAGCTCTTCAGTCAACTTGAACCCCTCAGATACAAGATCAGAGATCACGATCCCGGCAGGAGTATAAACTACAGGATTCCCGAGTAAGGGTCTACAACTACTAGCAAAATATCTCATGTTCATAAGACGCGGGGACGTTGATGATTTTGTTTACATGACAGCCTGAACAGTGCCGATCTCCGCTGTAATGATTGCCGTCCTCCGACTGTACTCCGCTGGAGAGTTTCGCTTTGTAGCCGAATCAGAAGTGTCACCGACTAACACACCTGACTGATCTCCCATTGCTGAGACGAGAAGCGACAGCCGTGAGTCTTGCCACGATGCTTCAAAAAGAATACCCCTCCCCCTGATGCATGAACTGCATAGGTGATAACTCTCATGCCCCTGAGTAACAGCGATTAAGAGCGCCGGCTTTCTAAGATCTGTCCCCAGTAATCCTCAAATACGAGCGTCAATATGCGCTTCTGTGGACGGATACAATAGAACGAGCCACGTCTTTTTCAGTCACCACCACTAGGTATACCCAACGCCATAATAAACACTATTCTTCTTCTTGATTTCTAGCGCGTTCGTTACATAGGGAGAGGGCGTTATCACGCATGTAGCTTTAACCGCAAAGCTACTATCAACTAATACCCACAGTTTCTAACAAGCGCCGAGCAAGATAGAGAAGCGCCTTAGATGGAAAACCTCAAACTGTTGAGTATTTCCTGGCGCTTGATCTTGAACTCTCAATTATATCCACTAAGTCGTGTTTTGCTCCTCATCGATTAGGATGACCTTGTCCTTAGGGGCTCCATGACACAACCTACCTGCAACGAATGAACGAGTGTTAAGCTATCTGACAGCACAGGCCATTTCGAGATTGGTGTTTAGCCGCTACCGGATCATGTCTAAATATGCCCCTATTTATATGCTAGGCTCAGGCCCCCTACTCTGGAATTATATCACGAAACTGGTCCAGACATATATCAGAAATATATCGTCATATATGTGCTGAGAATGTGTTCGTAAAATCCAGCAGGTGCACAGCCAGGTACTTAGGACAACATCATACCAATGCTCACTCGACGCAAGAGATTTCAAGGAGTGTGATTGCTAGCGGAACAACACGAGATGGGTTTGGAGGTTTCGATCGATGTCCTTGAAAAATGTGACTACCGGCAGAAGGTCAACTTGCCATCGGTAATGGATGTCCGTTGCTTCCCTTCACTTGATTCGCACGCCCGGTTAATCTCGGTGTGGAGTGACATGCAATCCTTTCATGAGCCTGAAAATGGGGTCTTGATAGTAGCAGCAAGGCTAAATAGTCCACGCAGTAGTGCTTGCAAACATTTCAGTTCAAAGGCAGTTATACGTTCCTGGTTCAGGATAAATATGGCTATAAAAATGTTGAATTACGGTTGAGGTTATTCAAGTTCAATCATTGTGGGTAACACGTGGACCGCCGGACTAGACCAATAGCAAAGCTAGAAATTAAGTACGTAGCCTATGCAGGAGACAAGGATGGCCGAGAACATTGTTTGCCTATCTGGAGGCGTGTAGCAGCGCTTTGTTTGTCTAAATAGCACCAAGATCACATGCATATATCCATATGATTTACAAAGCCAGTGGCTCAAAGGTACGGCGCTGGTCAGCAAGGGTGCACAGGCCTCTTTGACAAGAGCACTCAGCTAGCGCTAAGCGACTCATCCACGTCCCATGTACGCTACACTAGGTGGAAATACCAGAAAAGACAGAAAATATCAAGATCACTAAATCAATGACAGTCTTAATCTATCTACGAAACTTGTCTTAATTGCCCAAGTCATTGAGCGTTCACAGGAGCTCTTATTTCAGCTGCCGACTGTATTGTAAATACTATATCTGGGAGCCTCCTGAAGCTGAACCAAGCGCTCAAGTCGTATGGTGGACGGGCAAAAGGCCGAAACCCCACCAGCGGACCGCCCAAGGGGATTGTCTAGGAACCGAAAAGGGGCAAAATTATAATTGCCAGCTCGGCTTCTTTTTTAGCATATGTCATCCAAGTACAATCGATTATATCGCTGGGACGCCATCACCTAACTTAAACAGTTTGGATTTCCTAATTGGGCACGCAAAAAGCAGATCGAGCACTAATGTCGCACATGGAAGCCACAGCTCATGGCCGAATATTGAAAACTAAATTAGCTTCCTCAATGAGGAAAATAGGATAGCATTTGAGAGCCCAGGTGATGGATTTGACGGCCGGCGGTACTTCTCTATCAAGCATTCAATACTTCTGTAGAAATGATATGGTCGGTTCTGGGGTCCTTGCTCAAGCGTGATGATCAGGATCAATCCAAAGTGGAACGCATGCGCAAATCTAGGTGGCGGATTAGGTCGAACCAGCTCAGAGCAAGACTTGAAAATTTCCTCAGTTGAGCGCATTAGGATGAAAGACTCCACTAGCTTGGATCGAGAGGCAGAAATAATAGTCCGAATCTGGGGTCATTAGCGGGGAGAGTTCCGGAGGCAGGACACCTTGCCATAGTGAGACATCAAGCGCTCCTGGATCAAAGTTTAGCTCTGAGCCATGTACGACATCGGCGTGTTATTGTGGGGTGCTGTTTTCAGCAGAACTCTTACCCGCGGGATCGCGAGAACGGGTCGTCAACGTGGTGCACACCTTGAATCTTATTGCCCGTGTCATATACGCGAAATGAATATGTCCTTTTGCGTCAATGATGGGCCGGAAGAATCCACAATTAATGAGCATATGAGGGTATAACAAACCCAGTTGTCGTAAACGTGAGAATCATGGCGAGTTCTCTCGTCTAGCGCCGTCAGCTAGAAGCCGAAATACATGCGAAAAGCACTGGCACGCACATTTTGTAGCCCTTTCGAGCACAGCAATTTAGACGTGATTCACGCGACGATCTACGGAATTGGCATGAGAAGTTGAAAGGCCCAGGTAGCTCCCATTCTGCGCAGTTCTAACTCGCAATTATCCCGCTGGAATTCCGTTGCTCGTCATGGGACGCTCCTTCATCATGGATCCGACGGAGCTAGGCAGGAAAAAGTACGGTAAAGCAAGTGGCTGATAGATGGGCCAAGCTGATGTATGCGTGTAGATCGATCGCGACCATGGCTGGAAAATCAAGACACTTGCGCACATACCCTTTAACCCAATACAATCATACCCGTCTGTTCTCATTTCTAGATTTCTATCAATGTGAGAACATCCGATATTATCTCTATACGAGGTAATAACTTATCAGCCGCTGGACGTCAGCACAAGGCCCTCAGCTTTTCATATACTATTATGAGCAAATGACGGCCCCGAGACACCTATACCGGCCAAGAAGAGCAGTTGAGATGCAGTGATAGACTCGGTAATTGTAGAAGGGCGATGAGCAAATTGGCGCAGGGAGGTTCTTCGTGGGTCAATTTGTTCACTGAATGGGGTGACCTTTGTTTGTTGAAACGAGGGGCTCAGTCATCGAGGGCAAGGAAAAATGCAATCAGCCCGTATCTTGAGCTTATTGGAGGTAAGCCGGTCTCATTGGTTTGTAAATCACTGTCCCAGTTAGCAAGTGGTATCCAAGACAGTGCGCATGGCATAGGATGATGTCGTTCGGCAGCTAGCGGGTCGTTGATCGTTCCTAAGCCGACCACATGACATCAATTACTCGCTCAGCTGGCGTGGATCAAGAAGGACACGCACGAATCCAGAGGTAGGGACTGAGGACTGAGGACAGGAAGCTCAAGGTGGCGCAAACTTGTCATCGTTCTCGGGACCCAGAAGTGGTATCTGACTAAGCCAGCGTGATACGAATAAGCGCCAGCCAACGTTTGCCACTCGCCACGACCACGAACATGGCTACACGGCCTGGGGTATGTATGTGGTTACTCGGGGACATTACCAAACGTAGTACTCAATACGACGCTGCTATAGTCTAAACTTCCGCCTGGAGCGAATCGGATTCTGTTTGTTAAAAACCTAAACTATACCATCACGTACGTTCTTTCGTTTTTCTGCAAGCTACTCAACGTTTAACTAAGTACATGTTTGTTCTAGGGGTGAAGATCTATACGATCTTTTTGGTAGGTATGGTGCCATTCGGCAGGTTCGCCTGGGGAATGAGAACAAAACCAAGGGAACCGCCTTTGTGGTTTACGAGGACGTCATGGATGTTAGTCAACATTTCTCCGTCTAAACGAATTACCTAAATCTAACCCTTCCCAAAAGGCGAAGAATGCTTTAGAGCATCTCAACGGGTTCCATCTTCAAGAAAGATATATCGTCGGTGAGGCACAATTCCCGTATCTACCGTATCGTGCCACTGATTATCACACTTCTGGCAGTGCTATATCATATGCCTACGAAACAAGAAGCCGCTGCAAAAGCCGATTTGGCCCGTAGAGAAGAAGAGTTGGCTGCTCTCAAGAAGAAGCATAACATTGGTGAGGCGAATTGAGGGGCCAGCTTGTTTGGTTGCACGGGCTAGCAATATCCACTGTCGAGGACATTCTAAAATGTATTAGGCTTTTCCCATCGCTTCACGCGGGGAGCAATAATGCTTATCACGGTAGTACAGACGAACGGATGAACAGTAGTTGGTAGTAACACAGCATAGTGAAGCCCGGAAGAGAATGGAGGTATACATGATAGCGTAAGCCCTGGATGTACAGAGAAACCTTGTTGGTTTACAACCCTCCTGGACTAGCAGTTTCGTGGTCTTCCGTTATCGTTACTCGGCGAGCCGCATTCCGGGAGCGGGGCCCGGTGCTCATTGACGAAGGCCGCGCACTCCCGTTCATTCCCTGACGATCATCCAAAGAGTCTGTGCTCCCCCGGGGACTGTCTGGAATGTTGAGACTGGGACGAGGCGAGGCGCTACCTGCTCGCAAGCTTGATGTACTACCTGCACGCATCATCCCTGCCGAGCTCATCCCTATGCCGAGACCATCGCTTGTTACGCGACGGGGCGGCGGTGTGAGCTTTGGCGGTAGAATGTTACTCTCGAAGACGTCCTCGCCACTCAGAGACCAGTTTCCTAGGGGCGTCGTACCAATTGCGGGGGACAACATCGGGGACCTGTTGGGTGTACGAGGAGCGATAATCCCTTCGGAGCGTTGTCGGACATGGCCGCCCGTGCGTTTCTTTTGAAACATCGAGATAGGAATCAGGGACATGAGCGAACGGACAAGCGATGTGCGTTGAGGTGCTGGAACGGGCTGATGACCAGGTTTGGGCGACGCGGTACCTATAAGGAAACTAGTAAGACACAGTAGAGCTAACAGAGCGTGTGGTACGTACCGCCTGCAGTTGGCAGCGCGTTATCCATGGCGCTAAGGCTGAGGAACAGGTAGAGCGGCACAAGCCTACAGCAGCATTAAGGATACTCGAGACGTTTATTCGGTTGACGCACTCACCATACGCAGACGCTAAAGAAAGTCGCAATCTCCACAAACTTTGGTGGGTCGACCCATGTATCCTGGATCTCCCGCCTGTATGGACTCAGTCGTGAACGCGGAATACGACCCCTCTGGCGCGCCTCCTGGGTAACATGCGCAAAGTAGAAGAACCAGAGAAAGTGGTCGGCGATGACAAAGACGCATGAAAGGAGGAACGAGGGCGATGTAAGCGTAATAAGCGGCCAGTTTGTTGAGAAGTTTTGGAGGTACGTGAGGTGGGCAGCGATAGAAAACGCGATGAGACGGAGCGGGAGGTGATCGAATACGTAGAGAGCAATGTGGAGCAAGATTATAACCTAGGAAATGCCATAAGCTAACATGATTGAACTGATAAACAAGTAGACTCACATAGACAGCGCGTACGCCAATGGTTTTGGCAAACTTGGAGTTCTCTTCGATGACCTCTGCGAGCCAGAGCAGTCCACTGGCTGGATAGAGTAAAAATAGTCAGCACGTGGCAAGATGTGCTGAATATAACGACGAACCTAGACTTAAGGTGACAAATAAGAACGCAGCTATAGCGGCCACGTAGCTTAAAAGGTTTAGGAGCACCATCCCACTATCCGTCAAGATTGAGGTAAGTGCCTAGTAGATTGACGTCAACAGAGGACTCACCACCTAATTTGCGGAGAGATAAGCTACAAGAGATTTTTATGACGAGGTGCTTCCACAAAGTACACGCGAAGTTCGACTTATCCAGACGCGAATCACGATCACAGGGTGCTCGTAGTGACAAGAAAATAAATCTATGAAAACAAGCGGTAGAGAGGCGCGTCGAGAGTAAACTACAGAAATCAAAGATACAAATGAGTGCGATATCGACGACTCGATCGAAGAGGTGGTTGCTTGGTGCCTGTGGGGTGGCGGTCCCGATTCTACTGATGACATAATGCCTAGCGGTTGCCTGGCTGACGGAGCACACAACAGATCCAACACGCTCCAGATCTGAACTCGTCCTTGTACCATAGTCGTTTACTTTTACCTCTGCGCGACACCTTATTTATATACTACATGGCTGCAATTAGAACTCGCAAGGCAGTGGCGGCGCTCAGTTTGGACAATACGATGCGTGAAGATGCGGTGTTGGATTCAGGAGAAGAATCGGACGTGATGGATAACCTTGTGTTTAAGCGTCCGGGTATGTATTTATCACATTCAAAACTATGAATTGGGCGTTTGACACAACTGGCATGATAGTCACTAGGCGGTCATCTCAAGCTGCTGCATCCTCGTCAGCCCCGTCAACATCTGCGCCTCCGGGTAAGTACCCCTAAAACTCCGCTGTACCGGGCTTATTATAACCCGCCACATTGACCTTATAGCACGGCGACGATCTCCTCGCAAGAGTAGCGTAATGGCCCCTCCAAAACGACCTACCCACTCTCGCCGAGCCTCCCAGTCCACGTCAACACCCTCCTCGTCCCCCCCTCAACCATCCCAGTCTCAGTCACAATCTCCGTCGCAGCCCGATCCGCCACAGAATGAAGAACCAACCGGAATGTCTCAGGAAATGGCTGGAGTATCGGTCGCAGTGGACTCCCAGCCGGAGCTGGCCGACGCGTCAATGGACAATGCCGAGCCACAACCGGAAGACTCCGTATCTGCGCCCACACCGACGCCAGCATCCATGGACATGGTTACACACGCACCACCAAATGTGGAGGACACATTAAATGTGACCGATACTCCATCCGCCACCCTGGACGCGCATTCCAGCTCTGGTCCTTCGAATGCTCGCACGGTTGTCTTTGAGACCGAACTCGCTTCCGATTCCAAACTTGGACATCAACTCACGGCTCAAGCGCCCAAGTCGAGCGCCCGCACGCCGCTCGCTCTTCCCGTGTTCAGCGTAACGAGTTCGCTCGGCAGGACCAAGGAAGAACCATCCGAGCTGTCTCCAGCCCCTGAGAATCAAACCTTCGACTCAAGTTTATCTATGGCGGACATATCGTCCGATTCTGATATAATGATACCCGCGTCGCTCGCGCCGCCTGTGCGCACACATACCCCTCGACGTTCTCCTCGACTTTCTGGAACTGCAACTGTGGATGTATCTTCGACTTCTCCTTTTCCTGCTGTGCAAACTAGAGCTATTACTTCTGACTTTTCTACTACTTCGACTATCTTTCCTCCGCTGAGGCAAACAAAGAAGATCAAGGCCAATGCGCCTACTCGCGAGTTGGCTGATGGTCCAAGCATGGTTGCCAATGATGCATCATCGACTGTGACAACAACAACTAGCAAAGGCAAAGAGAAGGAACGCGTCTCTTCACCCCCGCTTATACCCAACACTACCACCAAAGCCGACATTTTCAAACCCTCTCAACTTCGCTCACTCTCCCCAGACTCCGACGCTGTACTTATGAGTCTGCACCAGGTGCTTTCACCTCCCAGGCCTCTACCCAAGAGCTCGGAAAGACCACCGCCGCCTCCGAGCGCGTTGAAGCGACCGGCCGAGGCGGATCCGCCAAGCAGTCCTGGCAAACGCGCTCGGTTCGACCCCGACCCACAACCTCCGCCTCCTCCGTTGCCTGTGATTTCGAAGCCTAATATCGGCACGCGACCAGGTCGAATTCGAGTGCACCCATCCAATTCGCTGCAGAACGGCTCCTTCCTCGGTGCACATCCGCCGATCGTTGTGCGGCCGCCGGGCTCGCCTTCGCGCCAGCAGTTACTCCTACAACGTCCCGCAGGCCCGCCAATGCGTGTGCCGGTGAGCCAGCCCCAGCGTGTGGCCCTCCCTCAGCGGGTAACATCACCCGTCCGGACCGGCTCTCATCAGGGCATGCCTACACGGAATCCAAGCCCTCTGAAACCACAGAGAAGTAGCGGATTGGTGTGGCAGCGTGCACCTGGGCCAGCGCTGGCTCCCTCGATGCCTAATCGGGGGATGCAATCAACGAGCCAAATTAAGCCAGGGGTTCTAATTGCACCACGAGATGGTGTCCGTTCTCCACCAATGGACTCGGGGAGCGGTAGCGCGTCACCGGGCCGTACGGTCCGCTCACGTCTCCCAGTGTTCAAGGCAGCATCTGGGGTCTCACGCGCGACTGGGGAGAGAGAGAGAAATAAGGAGCGGATAGGAGAAGACGGGGCTGCGCGTAATGGTTATTCTAATGAGTCAGGTGTGCCGCCGGCTGTGACGATCGGTTCCCTGACGGTGAGTGACGTCTTGATTGTCGGTTTGAATTTCAGTTGACGATGGGGTGCACGAGGAGGCTGCGACTAGCTCTGCGGGAACAAGCGCCGAGGCTCTGCAAGCGGCGCCACCTGTCGTATCTAGGGAACCAACGCCGCCAACGCCCCTGGAGACACCTGCCAGCCCAGGATCATCCAGTTCGACGCTGATTATGGACGTTCCGCTATTTTATCAGCCGCCGGCTCAACGGCTACCCCCAATTCAGCAACGAACCGCAGAAGAGGTATGATTACTTTATATGCAAGGTTGCTCATGTGCCTGATGGGATTACGGTTTAAGATTATTGCAGAGGGGATGGAACGTGAGGCACAACGAAAGAGGGAGAAGGGTCAGATCAAGTCGGCCGCAGCCGCAGCGGCCGCGCTGCGATGTGTGCCTCTTTCTCGTGCACGTCGGATTATCCCCAATGGCTCAGCGCTGCAGGCTTGGCCATCGGTATCGGGCTCGATGACAGACAGTCAGAAGGAACTGCAGCGTCTAACGCGCGAAAACACAGAGAAGAACAATATGTATGCATGCACGCTGGAGATGACAGAAGCATTCCTGGATGCACCCCGACCACCCAGCCCGACCTCTCGAATACGAACCAAGGCGCAAAAGGCCAAGGAGACGGAGAAGCTGGAGCGTGCAGAGCGAGCGCAACGACGGAGTGCGTCACGAGGTGATACGAGTACCGCAGAGACCGCAACGCCAGAGCCGTCGATTGGTCACATGCTAGCACCAGGTGACGATGATGTGTACGAGAGCCCAGAGCGACCAGGGCGGCGAGTACGCTGGGCGCGAGCGCTTGTGCATGACGACGTGGGCACCGATGAGGGTACGAGCGCGGGGCCGGGTTCGGCTACTGGGAGCGTGGGGCGGGGGTGTCTGGCTAGGGTATGTCCAAGTTGTTCCGGCAAGCTCCTTTGACTGAATATAATTAATATATCTTTTAGGCCTACGAGCTAGACCGGCACGGCAACGCACCTGACCCCGGCACGACGGTAGATGCTGAACGGGTTGTTGTTGTGCGGTATATGTACAGGGACGAGCGACGGAAGCGTGGCTGAGGATCGGACCCTTTGGCCCACGTGTCATCAGATCACAATTGAGATCAAAGGCAGATATGGGCTAGCCCAGTTTGCGATTTAGAGGTGTTAGGGGTCCGTCTCGCCGGCGGCACAACGCGTGGGTCGGGCCCGATAGGGAATTTGGAATAGTCGGATTAATTACAGGCTGTATGGCCGTGTTTTCTAATGAGCGGCCATATATGTAAACAATATATCCGCTTCTGCAGCCACCCCCCATGTCCGAGCGTGCGTCCCCACCGCCTGCATCCCCGTCCGCTGGCCCCGCCGAGAAGCGTCGCACCAAGCTGTCGTGGGCCCAGCTCGTGCGCCTCGAGGGCATCTTTGCACTGACCTGGTACCCGTCCTGGGCCGAAAAGGATGCGCTCGCCCGTGAATTCGACCTGTAAGTCCCCGTCAGGCGCCCGAGAGTCCGTGGAACCGTCTGAAGCTCTGTCCAGGGAACACCAGCAGGTACTAGCTTCTCGATTTCACATATGAAGCTCGCTCCATTACCAACTCACGCGTCTGCAGATCAATGTCTGGTTTTGCAACCGCCGCACGAAAGCAAAGCGCGAGAAGGAGCAGATGCCTGACAGCTTCATCCCCTCCCATGCCCAAGCCGCCCTCAAAAGCAAGCGCGCCGCCCGGAGCCAGCCTAGCCCCCGCGACCCCCGCGAGATGCGCGAGCGAGACCCGAGCCCGGCCCCGTCGTCGCGCGCCTCGTCCACCGCCCCCGACCCGCGCCCACTGACCCTGCCCCCCATCCGCACCGCCGACGACGACGACCGCCGCCAGCCCGCCCCCGTCAGCGCCGAGTCCGCCGCCAGCATCCAGGCCCAGCTCTCCTCGTCCCTCTCCGCCGCCCTCCTCGGCTCGTCCTCGGCCGCATACCGCACCCCCTACCGCCCCGACGACCGCGACCGCTCGCCCGAGCCCGCACACACCCACCCCCCGCGCCACCGTAGCAACAGCGCCGGCCCCCGCCACTCGCCATATACGGCACGCCAACACACCTATCCGCCGTTCCACCGCGCCCGCTCGCGCTCTGGCTCGCCCCCCCTGCCGACACTCGCCCCTATTGGCCGCCCCGACTATGCCCAGGCCCTCCCCCCGTTCCACACCGCGGCCGGGCTGCCCCCTGCACTCCCTGCCCCGCCAAACACCAAGCCGCACGACCCGTACACCAGCCGCTATGCCCCAGGTGACATCACCCATTATGCACGCCCGCCGCAGTTCGCTCATCGCGTCTCAGACCCACAGGTGATGTCGCCCTCGTCGCTCTCCCCGTCGGAGCTCGACCCACGCAAGAGCATGCTGGCCCAGCCAATCCAGGCGCCGCCCCACGTAGGTGCTCTGCAGTCTGCTCCCCATGTCGGCGCATTCCACTCGATGCCCGTGGTGGGTGTGTTCCAAGGCACGGCGCCTCCCCCGACCGAGCTCCCAATCAGCGTCTGGCAAGCCCACCCGCTCGTTCGCACTCGAGCGAGGATCACGCGAGAGCAGCTGCGTGCGCTCGAGGCGCTGTTTGGCAAGACATGGTTTCCGACTTCGCAGCAGCGCGGCGAGGCCGCGAGCGTGACTGGTATGCGTGAATACAGCGTCACGGTTTGGTTCCAGAACCGAAGGTATGTTCTACGGCTATATTCAGCATCTTTTTGCTGATAAACTTTACTCTATATTAGGTCTAAAGCCAAAAAAGAAGGTCTGCAGCCCCCAGAAGGCGACAGGTCAAAACTGCGAAAGGACAAGGGCCCCAAGCGTGATCTGGGCACGCATGTATTCGAGGTTGGCAGCTCCCGGCATCCCGAGCCCATGGGTGCCTCTACTAGTGGTGCACCCCATGTCGTCGCTGCACCACCTGCGACGACACCATCCCAAAATCTCGTCTGGCTCGAAGACGCGCGCTCCCGAGGTCTCGCTCCAGTGATGAGAGCAAACGGATCTGGCTACACCGAAAACGCGCCAGATCGGCCAGGTTCGCCACGTTCGTGGACCGACGCAGAAGGAGAGGTAGAGTCGGACGCTGAGATGGAAAGCGAAGTGGATACCCGTCCACAAGGACCAGGTCAGCCCCAATATCAGCTGCGCGACGACTCTTCTCGCGTTCCCCCTGGCTATGGACGTGCATATACGCACCCCCTCCCCCGTGAAAACCAGACGCAACCACTTTATCCACCGCGAGAGGCACATCCGTCATATGCTCCTGTCGGCCATTCGGGACCGAAACCAGAGCCGGGCGCACGCCGTGGATCTGGATCTGGATCCGCCTCTTCGCGCAGTACGCCCTCTGCTCAACACGTCGCGTTGCTCGCACGGAGCGCGAGTCCTCAAAATAACGACGGAAAGTCTCGATTATCCTATCCCCGCTCGACCTCCGGCCCCCGACGGAGAGACTCGACTCACAGCCACCCCGAATCCGAGGGCGCGTCCGATCTCGCCCGCGAAACAGCCGCGGATGAGGATGACCTCGAATCGGAGTCTGACCGCCCTGCGAAACGATCCCGCCGGGAAAACGAGCACGCACGCGAGGATGTGGGGAGCGAGGGTGGGACTGCCAGGCACCGGCCTAGCCCTGCACGCGACCAGACGACAGCTTGATGGCAGGATCGACGGCCCAGAGTGTATCTTTTTTCTTTTCTTTCCTTGCTAGTCTATACGCTAGCGTGGCTCGGTTGATCGTGATTGATGTGTTTCGGACAGATCCCTTTCTATGAATCTCTGTTTGTATTATTTTATGATGCCGTACTTGACCAGACTTGGTTCTACATCGCCAAGTTCTGTTTGTTCACTAGTATCTCTTCTGTTCCCTGTATGTGCCCGCTACTATTACATTCAATGAACTACACTTCATCTATTATTTCTGCCCTGAGCTGGACAGTAATTTCCGGCTCTTGATTTGTGCTACCAATTGAATCTAATATAGAATATTGTATGATGTGTAGTAATATGTGTCCGCAATGCTTATATAAATCCCGCACGCTTAACCCGCCGGAAACAGGGTACGAATGCGAGTGTTTCAAAGAATGAATTAGATTGACGCGAGACTAATGAGTTGGTTGGACCGGCGGAACGTCGATGTCGTACACGTGGCGATTCATATATGATCGAGGTAGAGCAACAAATCAGGCTCGTGATTGTTCTTATGTACGTGATCACTGGGGGTTCGCTGGAGGCTGAGCCTGAACTTGGCGCTGTCGTAACCGGAGTTCCTCGTGATAGGTATATCCGAGTGCGCTGGCAGAGGGATGAGCTGGGAGGGTAGTAAATGCAGGATGTGAAAACGAACCTGGGCGCATACCACCGATGAAGTTTCCGCAGTCGACTCTGTCAATATGCGGGAAAGCGGCGCAATTAGTCTTTTTGCGCGACGAGGGTATCAAACATAGAAGCTTGCCTCGAACGCTAGCACTTTATCCGTAGGAAGTTGTAGGTCAAATGTTGATTCCTGCGACATAGATGTACAGGGGCTGCGTTTAGGAGCAAAGCGAATAAACTTACGCGCGCCTCGAGTAGTGCTGATTTCGCAGCCTGTCGTTTAGCGTCGATTTCTTTTTGCTTTGCTTCTGTCTGGGTGTTCTTCGTGATCGGTTTAGAAGTGCTTGATGTCTAGGCGTGATTGTGCGTTAGTAAGTTGAACGGAAATGAAAGGTGCGTGGGGTGGAAGCGAAATGAGAAGTAGGCTTACATTGAAGAGTTGGTTATAGACGTCTTTATTCAAGAGATCCATATCCTGTGTGTCCTTAATCGACGCAAGGGCATCTTTGGAGCGGCGCGGAATCGCAGGAATGTTACTCAAAGTAGGCGTAGCGTCCTTCTCCTTTTCTTTGGACTTGGATCCGGCAGCAACAGGTTTGCGAAGCGGCTTTGATGCCGTGGACTCTTGGCGGGTGGGCGGGCGAGGCTTTGGCAGTGCCGCTGGGCTAGCAGATTTGGAACCCTCGTCGTCGCTATCGATTCGATTCGGCTTGGACCTAGACGATCTTTCGGACTTCGTAGCGGGTTGATTTCGCGCAGGTGAAGGGTCCGGTGAAGACAAGTGCGAAGAGTCGGTATCTGCCACGTCGTCATCGTCACGAGCGCTCGATGCAGATCTTTGTCGTCGAGGGGATGGTACGACGTCTGATTCTGTGCCTTCGACGTCTACGTCCTCGTCTCCGTCTGGTTCGGACCCCGCGCGACTCGTGCGTGGCTTGGGCTTTGTTGGAGCGGGGGTGCGTCGTTTGGCAGGGGGTCCATGGTCCGACTGAGACTCCTCATCGTCGACAATTTGGCGAGATCTCTGAATGAATCAGAATGGTTAAACCTGATTGAATCTGAAAAAGGAATAAGAAATGTTCATACCTTGCCCTTCTTAGCGCTGGTAGCCACCTGAGATGTATAGTCCAATTCGTCGTCTGAATTTAATTTAGCCTTGGATCTTGCAGGCATAGCCAGATCTCTCGTGCAGTTAGTCTAGAAATGGAATGAGAGTATCCTTTTGTAGCACGCAGATGAAGGCAAAATGAAGTCGAGGCGAGAGTCACTCTTAGCGCCGAACACCACGTGATCTCACAACTCCCTTATTTTGCGACCACTTCGATCCTGCGATCCCAATCGAATATCTTTAGTTTATTTCTTGGATAATACATGGCGGAGGAAGTTATCGACTTGACGCTCTCGGACAATGATAGACCACAGCAAGCTGGAAACTCGGATATAACAGCACCGGCCGAGCCTCGGCGGGTCAGGCGTGCCCGTGGCTCGAGGAGTCGACAGAAGTCGGCGTCAGAGAATGGAGGAGCCGAGGTAGGGTGTCTCATGGTTATACAAATGTCCACTTTGACTTATGTCGAACGCTCCATAGGCCGTTGGGGACGCTCAAAAGTGTGTTTCATACTTGAAATTACATCTGGTCTAGACTTACAAATGTGTTCTAGACATGCGGCCTCATCGTCAAAGGAATCTCGGCACAAGTTGGTAAGTGCCCAATGTTGATACATCCGCTGCTACTCCACGCAGTCTAATCCTTTGACAGCACTAACACTTGCGTCTAGAAAAGCGAGAAAGATGGCGAGCCAAATCAAGAACCGCCTAGGTTCAATGTATGTCAACGGCAAATCACTCGCGCGGCACGTCTGACCTTTTGCGTTGACCCTTGATCGATAGCGCTCATCTAATGGGGCCTCGAGTCTCCTGTCTCGCATAGGTGACATTCTTCATGAGAACGAGAAAGAGAACAAGACCAAGCGTGATCGTGCCCCACGCGAAGGCAAAGGGAAAGAGCGGGAACGTCCGACGCCAGTTCAAGAGGTATGCGAATAACCCCCAACCTGCCAATTCCCAGGTGGTAACTCATTAGCATTTGTAGCCGAAAACCTCCCCATCCAACCGAAATGGTCGACCATCTCGCTCTCGTTCCCCGAAGCCCCTCAAAGAGGTCTCTCTCTCCGAGTTGCCGGTTGATCAGCTTTTCTTCATCGATACTGGCCCGACAACTCAAAGCAATGAGTCTGGGGCTGAAATGCCCACATCATTGGGCACTGGGACATCTACGCCAAATGAGGCGAACGGGACGAGTACGAAGGCTCTTAAGCGTAAGCAATCGAAAGAACGCAAGAAAGAGCGAAAGCTGGAAGTAGCAACTGATCCTCAGGGAGATGTTGCTGGAAATGACAACGCTGCCGAAGTCGAGTTTATCGGAGGGGAGGCGCTCGCCACTGGTGATGTTGTGATCTCAGCCAGCACAACACACACAACCACCGAAATAACCCCCTCGACTAAAGCTGTTGCAGATTCCACTCGTGTCGAGGTTGTGAAGCAGGCGGCCGACGGCAAACGCTCTGCTACAACCTTAGCTCTCCCCACACATGTCACGCTATGGACCGAGGGGGACCCAGACATATCGCTGGCCGACATTGCTACTGGTGCATTCGAGCCCGAGGACGGCGTAGAATACATCGACTATGAAGAGGACCAGGTAAGCCTTTTCAACAATATTTATTAGGCGCCTTTTCAAATTTTTCGTAGGCTACCGGCGTTGCTCGCTATTTTGTGCCTGATGCAGCAGCCTCTACAAGGAAGCTTTGTCGTATCTGCGGCGAAGAGGGTCATATAGCAAAATATTGCAAAAAGTTGATTGTAGGTTGATCATTCGTGTGCTGTTTACGCTGTTTGCTAACACTACAGTGTGCTGCAGTGTCTTACCTGTGGGGAGCGCGACGACCACGACACCCGCAATTGCCCTATGCGTGTTGTATGTTTCAACTGTGGTGGGAAAGGTCATGTGGTATCGGTGAGCTTTCCGTTTCAGTTGTTCGTTCAGAGTTAATTCGGTTGATAGACGTGTCCACAACCCCGCGGCCAAGATGGATGTGATCGCTGCGGTTCCCATACTCATATTCACCAGGTGAGATTCAATAACGCACCTAATAATACCGTGGCTCAACTGGCTTGCGCAGCGCTGCTTGGACCAATTCAAAACATACATATACCTTTCAGACTCGGAGCGCCTTCAGATTCTTGACGAGCGCGCAAAGCTCGAGAAGCTCGCGTTTGGGGAAGGCGGCGAGGGATACATTGCTCAACACATATGGTGCTATAATTGTGGAGGAGCCGGACACTGGGGAGACGTATGTTGCGGTCGCATATATTTAATTCTGATGTGCTTACGCCACCCCTAGGTATGCCAAGAGCCTAGGCACTACAACACTCCGAAAGACCCATGCGCATTTAGTTCTCATAACGCTAGTCGCGGACCCTTTGGAGATACTAGCGACACCGTTATTGATACTCATGATGCGCCTCGACCAGCATGGATGGACGACGATCCTCATCTGCAAGATGTCGGCCGGCGTGGCAAAGAGGCCAACATGAGACGAAATAGAGCAGCTGAAGCATCTCGCACTGCAAACGAAAGGGATGAAGACGACTGGTTCAGCCGTAAAGCAGGTAAGCCATAGATTCAATGCGATTTAGTGCTATATTAAATAGTATTTTAGGGCCATCTAGTAACCAACGTGGCTCGCAGTCGAATAAACACTCTGGGAGCTCTAGAGATAATCTGCCCCCCAAACCAAAAACTTCATTTCAGTTTCGCAATAACCAAAGTCACCCGCCATCAGACGGGCGTGACCGTATACGCGAGCGGAATCGCGACCGCGGGCGAAATCGCGATCAAGACCGAGATAGTGATAAACGCAAGCGAGGTCGGGATTATGAGGATGAAGGGCGGAATTACCGACGCCGAGAAAATGATAGTGGTGATTCGCGCCGAAGGCGTGAATCCCGGGATGATGACCGAAGGCCACGAAGGCCACGATCTGATGATCGCAGGAACGATAGGGACAGTAGAGGTCCTCAGTACCGTGGCTCGTACGCATGACACTTTCGTCGGTCTCTGTTTATATGTTTGTACTTATTCCACATGAGAAGCCAAGTTGCCAAGAAGGCCCCAATAACCAATTGTCTAGCTACGCGAACACTGCCACCGCCTGGGCAGCTGCTTTGAGTAAAATTCAATATCTAATCACGCTTGGTTATCTTCGCGGGTCTTCTAGTTGGCTAACTTCTAGATTTCATAAGATGTTGCTAAAACACTGCGCTCCTCAGCTCGGTGTCAAAATCCCCTCCTCCTTGACTACGGTGCACCCATGGACGCTGAGAAGACACACGTCCCAGAGAAAGTGTCAGCTGTCTCGGTGACTGTTGGTTCTGAGTACGGAGATGAAGTGCACGAGGAACATACTGAACATACGAAGCGTGTTCTAAACGCTCGTCAAGTTCAGGTACGTGTTGAAGCTAAGCTGTATTGGCAGAAATTAAACTGAGGGATTTGACTTCCCACCAGCTTTTCTCCATTGGAGGTACCATTGGCACCAGTATTTTTGTTGCGATTGGTTCAGCTCTGGTACATGGAGGGCCGCTCAGCTTGCTTCTTGGCTACACGTTTTGGTGCTCTGTGATTTTTTGCGTGAACGAAGGACAGGCAGAGGTACGACTTTAATTTATCGCCCACGTTTCGGGATGTGCTCTAATTCATTTGCCTTGAAAGATGGTTTGCCTCCTACCCATTGAATCATCTTTCAACCGGTTTGCAGCACGTTGGGTTGACCGAGCCTTTGGAGCTGCAACGTAGGCAATGCACATCTCATTCATCTCTGCTCAATCCTTATATGATTCTCTATCAGATCATGGAACTATTGGATCTGCATGGCTGCGTATGTTGAAATCAGCTTATCAGGGGTACAGGACTAACCTCGTTCTGGCAGACTGCTGAATTTTGAAGTCACGGCATTCACCGCTGTAGTTGGATTCTGGACAGACGACGTCCACCCAGTAGTGTTCCCGATTGCCATGCTCATTGCGTACGCCTTGCTCAATTTGTGGTCCGCCAAGTTCTTCGGAGAGACAGAGTTTTGGATATCCCTTATGAAAGTCATTCTTATCATTGGACTCCTAATCATGACATTCTTCCTCATGGTCGGAGTAAACCCTCAAAGGGATGCTTTTGGGTTCAGGTATTGGCGCGACCCCGGTCCCATGGCGGAGTATATTTCGACGGGTGATCTGGGACGGTTTCAGGGGTTCTTTGCATGCGTGCTCAGTGCCGGATTCGCTGTCGCTGGGCCAGACATGCTCAGTATCATTGTTGGTCAAAAGCATAGACTCGGTGTTTGGAACTCGCTGACATCCGTTTTCGACAGGCTGGAGAAGCCAAGGCTCCTCGTCGCATCATGTGTGTGATTCAGTTTGGCAGCTGAATCTACGGCAGATACTGATGTTATCTAATTTTATAGGCCGAAGGCGTTCCGCACTGTTTTTGTCCGCCTAGTCCTTTTCTTCGTGCTTGGTTCGCTTGCAGTTGGAATTGTAAGCCACAACTTCTGAGCTTTTAGCATATACCCACACGCACACGTTTTCCTAGCTTGTGCCATACAATGATCCGGTCCTGAACGCAGCAATAGCACAGGGGCAACCGGGAGGTATGTATCCGGACCACTTTCGGTACTTCTAGATGCTCATTAGATTACGAAAAAACTAGCCGCTCGTTCCCCTTATGTTGCCGCATTGACACGCTTGAATGTCCCTGTACTACCGCATATAATCAACGCGATGATTCTGACGTCAATTTTCTCAGCTGGTGAGCACACTCTCGTCACTCGCCTGCCTAATCTCGGCTCATCTATAATTTAAGGCAATGCGTTTCTTTTCAACGGGTCCCGCACACTGCACGGCATTGCTCTCGACGGCTTCGCACCGCGCTTCATCAAACAAACAAACCGCAACGGCGTCCCTTGGGTCGCTGTATCGATTACGCTACTTGTGGGATGCCTTTCGTTCCTTCAGGTAAACTCGAGCGCGTCTAAAGTACTTGATTGGTGAGCTGGCATATCACTCTGATGTCCGAACTTGCTTATCTTATAGTAATTAGGTTCATTAATGTTGCAACCTCCGCTCAACTTGTGACGTGGATGGCAATGGCTGTTACCTGGATTCGATGGGACGCAGCAATGAAGGCTCAAGGCGTGTCCCGCGATATACTTCCTTACAAGTCCAAGTTTCAGCCTTACGGAGCGTATTATGCTCTTTTCGTGAGTAGCAGCCCATAGCATGACGATGGACGAAATTTAGCTCAACATTCGTATCTGTTATCGTAGATGTCAACTATCATTACATTCTTCAACGGGTACTATGTGTTCCTGAAAGGAGGCTGGGCGACCGCAGACTTGTAAGCCTTCTCTCTGGTTTCATGTCTGCATGTATTGACGGGATTGCTGTCTGTAGTATCTTTGCGTATGGTTCAGTTTTGTGAGCCCCTATTCTTCGTCACCGATGAATTGACTGCTAACTTTGAAATCCGCCTGCAGCATTTTCTTAGCTATATATATCGGGGTAAAGATTTTTGGACACTCGCCATTTATCCCCGCTAGTGAGGCTGACTTGTTCAGTGGGAAGAAGGAAGTGGACGAATATGAGGCACAGTTCACAGAAGAGCCTCCCACAAACAGATGGCAACGCGTCTTGCGTTGGCTATTCTGATATTCGATCATTCTTGTATATATGCAAAAATTAGCAGTACAATATATATCCAACATACAGGGAGCTCCGCGAGGCGAATCGCTTGTGACATCGTGATTATATGCGATCAAGTTACCTTAACAGAAATACTTTAAGAGCCGTAGAGCAATTTCCACCTGTATTTGTGGCGCAACTGAACTATTAACACTGAACATCATATGAACATAGCTAGTGTGCACATATACGCTTCAAATTTTGTATATTTGCATTTAGCGAAACTTGGGGTCACAGTATTTGTCTGCAAGATGGGGCCACGTCGTACCAATCGCCACGTGATATGGAGTGGTCCCCCTCGGGTTTCAACTCAATGGAAACTCCCAACATCGCTTTTATGTGTGTTCACTGGGCTTATCTGCGTCTAGGAGTGTTGTTTTTCACCGCGAATATCTTCGCTCGATCGAGTTGCTTGCGTATAGTTGGCTAATGCCCGCACAAGGTCATCGATCCTGTCATATGTCGTCTGTGATTGTTCTGCAGAGGGAGAACGAGTCTTTGGTAGCTTATGGGCGTTCTATTATCTTACCAATGGGTTATCCTTGGCTTTTAATGTTTAGTGCTTGGGCGCATTCAATTTGGACACAAACGTAAGACAACCTGGGTCTCGTAACTCGATATTGTGCAAACCATTGCCCCTGCGGCAAGGGTGCTCTCTATTCTAATCTGAGGTCTGTTTGCATTGTCTTTTCCACAAGACCTCGCCCACGACTCTTGAAGCGACCGTTCAGACAATAACTGTTGCAGGCCACGTCAAACTACGTATAGCCCCAACGAGGGTTTCTAAATTGCTATTTGTGATGCAATGTCGCTTCCTCTTCTCCTTGTATTTCGCCTCCGATCACTTTGATATCGAGCTCTAGGTCTTTTGTCTTAAGAATTCTTGTGCCTAACTCGCCTCATCATCTATCAAACCTCAGAGCATTGTTGCGCTCTTTTGTTCATTTACACTACAGCATAGCAGGCTAACATCACTCGAATAAGATCCTCGTGTGACCAGATTTTAGTTCCCAACAAGTTACGTCTTTAGTTAATATGGCAACTATTTACATTTTCCGATGGCAGGCCGCAGTAAAACCCAAATTTAGATTACCTGACATCCCAGATGGGGGTGGTATCACAGCTCGCCTCTGAGTCGCTTTGACCGCTCATCAGACATACCCGTTCATTGTTACAGCCGGCGCCGTTGTCTACGCTCGTGTGAGCCATTCAATTGCTTTTAGTGAAGTAGGCCGCCTTCCAGGTACCGACTGTCGCTTTCATTGCCGACTCGGCGCTATTTACTGAAATATTGACCGAGCTCAACGTTGCATTTTGACGCTTCTGGGTATGGTGTAGTTGGCGATACTAGCGGCTAAGCCCAATTTCTCAGTTAGACTTTATTAACGGCTTGGATCAATATCCATTTCAGCCGTACCTTTCCTTGTCCGAAGGTTGACTCTTAACCTCCTTCGATTAGGATGAGAAAATGCGCATGCATTGACGCTGAAGACATTGACGCTTTGTCGATAGTAGCTCTTAGCTCAAGTTTGTCGATAGTTAGGGTAAAGTCGTACGCCTTTTTCGTTCTTGAGCACTTAGACCAAATACTACGCACTTTCCCGCGATATTGCCATTTTTCCCATGAAAAATGGGGCAACGGCATCTTTGTCTTTTGGACTAATATAGCAGTGTCTTTCCGAGCTGTCCACACAAGTCCCCGAGCTTGAAGCTAGCGTTTCAAATGTTTGCGCCATTCGCTCGCTGGTCGTGGCTGATTTAGATGCAATACATCTTCACGTACTTCAAATTAACTACCCCACCTTCATTTTGAGCTAAAAGCGCTGTGTCTGCGGCACCCGTTCCAATTTTAGGCTACGGGAAATTTCCCTTCCTTCCAACATAGGCGACTCTTGGAGGGGACGGTGTGACTTGATATTACGTGGGATGTACGAGTCAAGGCCCAGCAACCCCAGCAACTCTAAGACAATCACGGTCAAGTAAACTCTTCCCTACAGCACCTGTTATGTCTTCGGCTGCAGCTCTAGTCCTCAAGCATTCTGCGCGGGACTTGCTGCTTCACCTTTCGAGTAAGCAAATACTAGGCTTTTGACGGATTATAACTGATTGTGCATGGTTTAGAGCAGGACAATAATGGATTGCCCGAATGTACACACTCACACCAATCATTTTGATAGGTAGCTTGCGTTTGAGCCGGGCTTCTTTTTTGGGGGCCCGGCCGTCTGTATATGCGCTTGAGGTGGCCTGAACAGTGCTCTTTTAAGGCCTCGCCATTGCCACATGTATCGACGTCCTCACCTTAGCACGTGTTCGCCCCAGTGGCTATCTCCGTTGTGCTAACACTTCCTATCGCGAGCTCTTCGCTTCTGCTTGCTTGCGCTTTGCCTAGTATTCAACGCCTCTTTCTTGATTCCTCCGAGCGAGACATTCGCTAGCGATTTCCTTGGTAAGGCTTTGGTGCGGGGCAATCTGTATCATGTACCTCAACCTGTCCTTCTGTTGACCGAAGAATCTTCTGAACAAGGGACCAGTACTGAGAGATTGACCTACAAGAATAATTAGATCTACGAGCTCGCTTCAAGTGTTACATAAAGGAGGATAAAGTAACTACACGAACAGCAAATCTTGATCAAACTACCAAGCCCTCAAACGGAAACGAAGGTGTTGTTGTACAATGCGAGCATTCAACTCAAGATTGCTATAACCAAACTTGAAGTTTTCGATGTCACTGCTTCTGCCCAGACTACAATAATTGCCCCCTCATGAATTTACCCTTTTGGATAGCTTTTCTCTGGATATTGCATAGGAACTTGAGCGTCTTACTATCAGTCGGTTTATTGTGCTCTTAGTTAAGTCCAGAAGCTTTTCAGTATCAACTGAAAACTAAGAATCGGGCCTCTACGACCATATACATAATTGGTTACCCAACGCGTTCTTCAGAACACTCATCCTTTTTCCAGGTAGCTACAGGTCCGTATACTCCATTTCAATCAAACAACATGTCTCTGGTTCCTTGATGTGTCTCACAATTGTGCTTTATTTGAGAACACAGTGTCTGAGGCTGCTGCCTGTCTGCTGAGTGCCAAGTGCCGCTAGACGCTGGGCACGTTCCCTTGGACTCTGCACATTTTCGAATAATGTGTTTGCGCATTTATAGTATTATCCCGCTATTTTAGCATTTGATTGTTGAGACATTTGTTCTTTTGCGTGCGGTGATTTCCTTTGGATTTGGTATCACCTAGCGTAGATAGCTACACCTTCGCGTCCAGGTTCATCATTTTGTCTGACCTTATCAGTCAAATATCAAACTGAATTTTCCTAGACGTTTTTGTAAATGGTATGCATTAACCATAGCTAGAATACAATTGTACACGCACGCGTGTAGCACATGCACATGCCTGCTTAATTTATGAGCCAAAGATGCTCAGCCAGCGTGATCGACTATTTGGGCCAAATTCATTATCGCCGCCGAAGGCTAGAAGATAGCGCGTTGGATGCCATGCAACTGTAGACGGTGTACCGAGACAAGGAATACGGTGTAGCAATTCGCCGGTCTCGGTAGCGATCTACAACATACGCTTCAGTTGGCAGCATGTGAACCCATCAAAACACTCACAATATACACGGCGTTTTGTTCTGCACATCCAGCTGCAACATATTCTCCGTCGTAGGAAAATGAGAGTGCCCGTATCCCGGAGCTACGGCGAACACGTTAATGACTAGTTGGGCTATAGAAGAACCCGGGAAGGCCGACTTACTCCACCGTCGGTACTGTTCTTGTCGCAATAAACTCGGTCGTTTCGAAAAAATTAACGAACCCATCTGCCCCGCCAGATGCAAGGTACCTAAGGACGGAAATTTATCTATCTGGCAGCATACACTGACACTGTTTCGGGCCTCACCTTCCTCGGGGATCAAGTGCAATAGTATAACATGATGTAACATGTGCACCGAGACTATGCCACAGCTTCAGTGAGGGATACTCAACCATCGCAAGTTGCCCATCTTCTTTAGCTAAGAAAACCATGTCTCCGACGTGATTGAATATCGCTTGATACACCTGTGCTTATAGTCTGACCTGAGTTTCTCAGGTATTTGGCCAATGAACTCACAGAATCTGACCCTCCATCGGAACTTAGCTTGAGCGACTCGTCCCTCAGATTCCATTCGGTCGGCTCATTGGATCCAACCATTCGACAATCAATTACGCGCATGTTATCCGATCTGTCTATGGCCATTACGGTTTGGGCATCTGGAGAATACGTAACCGAGTCTGCGGCAAGGGGTATTGTGTATAACTCCTTTTTAACTAGCAAGTTTCAGAATCAGTCTAAACAAAAACTACATGCATCTTTGGCTTACAGCGTCGGGCGTCCCAGAAGTATACCAAACCACCTTTTCGACTCGCTGAACAAAGCAGCTGAGGATGGGTCGGGTGGCATGCGATATAATTCACAGAGTCTTTGGTACTTCCAGAAAGTGTTAAGTCTGCATTGTCCAGCTATTTGTCGTCAATGATACCTCGGTTATGTGAAATAGGATAGACTTACAGAGCGCTCAATATCCCATAGCTTCACTTCTTTGTTGTTGCTACAACTAACCAGGCGCTTCCCGTCACAAGACCAGACTACTTTGTTGATAGAGTCGTTCCCAGAGCGATAAAAGTTACGAGGCTGAATATTAGAAAAAGGAGGTACCTAGCACATACTATTGGTTAAGTTGCAAAGAATTACTGATAGGAAAACAACGTGCCGCAATTTTTCTTAGGCTAGACGTAACATGAGCAGGAGGAGATCCAGCGCGAATAGACGATGGTGCTTGTTCCTCTTCTCTCGATATTGTAGCCGGCATCGTGATGATGGGATGGAGCAGTTGTGGTCGTTATTGGGAGGAAGTTGCCTATCATATCCGTTTCCGTGGATCAATCAAACATGTGCCTAATGGAAGGTCCGGTAATGACGTGGATCCGAGTTCCGGTAGCTCGTCTCCCTTCTTGCCCACCACACCATGACGCAGTTTGATCCCCAAACATTTAACCACCGTTATGAAAAGCTATCTACAGGAAACAACTACCATTTCGTAGATCAATATACCAACGGCGATCACGGACCTAATGCGCCCACTTTGCTTTTAGTTCACGGGTTTCCGGATTGTTGGTGAGCCTCACCTCTACATAAACTCTCCGCAATGTGTTTGAACTACCCTTGGCGTATCAGGTATGGCTGGCGCCATCAAATTAAACCTTGGTCTGCAAAAGGATGGCGAGTGATTGTCCCAGACAAGATCGGTTACGGCGGAACGGTACATTAAATAATCAACTATTTACGACGCCTTACGTAGGCTAATGCGCTGTGTTTTATTGTGCAAAGGATCAACCCAAAGATATTCGCGCTTACACAACAAGAGCTATCTGTGCCGATCTTGTCGCCCTTCTCGATCTGCTTGGTATACAACATGTTATTCTAGTCGGACATGACTGGGGAGCCGAGACTGTGTGGCGTTTCTGTCTTTGGTACCCACAACGCGTTCGTGCAGTCATTGCGTAGGTGTATTTCTATCAAGTAGCTTACTTGATTGAGGTTGACTAGCCTTGGATATAGACTCTCAGTCCCATTTTATCCTCCAGCACCAGAATACATCCCAATGGACGAGATGATCCGCCGGGTGCCCAACTTCGGGTATCAAAAGTATCTTGGGGACCCCCGGTCTGCAGCCGAGATAGATCAAAACGTGGGTGCCCTAGTTACTAAGATATTATTTACACAGGTACTAACCCACACACTGTCATTGTTGTTGTCCTTGCCATGACACGACGTCACTGGGGATGATCACTCCCCGAACCAAACAACAGATCCCTACATTTCTAGACTGTGTCTTTCGTTCGCCTCGGACGGGTCGGGATGTCTCATTCGTGAAGGAGGGTCAGCTCGAGGCTTTGATCAAAGGACGAACGCCCCCGCCCCCAAGGAGCGACATTCTATCAGATGAGGCAAGTCACACAGGGCCGAAATGTCTACAGTTTCCTGACAGAATTTGCTATGGCTCGGTCACGGTTGTCCTTCATATATCCCCATTTCACCCAATTTCCTCCCTTGCTTTGCTTCGTCCTCTCATCGTTCTCGCCGCGTTGCGATCTCCCTTCCTGCTGGTCGATTATGCGGCACCCTCGATTTCGCTCCGCCGACACAGGAAAGGGGCGTGTACATTGATATGTTCCGCAAGTGTGGAATGTACGGCCCAACCATGTATTACAAAACATTCAAGCTCCGTATCGAGGAAGAGAAAGGTGCGCAATATTGTCTCTTTAGTGCCTTCCCTCTTCGAGACTTGTCTAGTAGCATTCATGTTTAGCCTGTTTCTAGTTCCGCCCGCTCGCAAGGATGCTAACTAAATTGAACCTTTCAGCTGGCAATCTCCCTTCTTCGCTGCCCCCTAACCTCCCAGCGCTCTTCTTCTGGCCCCGCTCTGACCCGACATGTCAGGCGCTCCATGTCCAGGTGAGTCTACAATTCCGTTGGCGTTCCGCTCCTTTTTTGTTGAATTCCCTCATTTGTCGCCTTGACCGCAGCGTATGCGCAAGTTCGTCCCTTCGATTGAGATAGTCGAGCTTGCTGGCAAGGGGCATTGGCTCATGGTCGAGGCCCACGCGGAGATTACCACCAAGGTAGCAGAATGGGTCGAGGCCCTCGTGCTGAAAGAAAACAAGCAAGGCAGTGTAGACGGACAGAAGTCCAAGCTGTAGGTTATATGCGGCTGCATTGTGCTGCGTCATGTGAGACTAGAACCTGTCACTGTAGGTGACCAGAGAGGAAGAGAGGCTATGAAAATATTGGCGCCGCAAACAGAAGGCCGAAATGAGCGCATGAGCTAAAGAGCGGGCTGAAACAATGTGCAACAATACGCATACAGTAACATCAATATTGAATACTTCAACGTGTCGTTTTTTACGGTACACTGCGAGGACAACATACCTGCAGATCGTGCAAATTGTAATGTGGTGGACAAGATACTCTGCATGGCTGTATCTACGATCTCAAACGAACGTGCAAAGTTTGCGCTATCAAGTGCGCTATCAAGTGTCAAAATTATTGGGCCGCGGCCCTTCACTACAAGATACTCGTATCTCTACTATGATATCATACACGATATGCATTGGTTGAGCACATACAGGGATCGTCCCAAACTAGGAGGAAAGTCTGGACAAGTCGATGCTCGTACGATATTACGTGTATGGACATCAAACGTCTGAGATCAAATTCCTGCAAACTTGAGCCTGACACTCGGCGGAAGCATTTAATATCCTTGTCACTGAACGCAGTCTGGTATGAATAATTAAGGTGCTTTGGACATAAGAGCTCAAAGATCTCCAGCAAGTGATTTCAGCCCCATTTTGTCAGCAATTATCCACGAGTTACCCCACTGCTTGAACCCATAAGTCCTGGTGATCTGCTCAGTGCGCGATCTGATGCCCTCTGTTGCCACAAAGCTGCATGTGAATCATCTATCCTTGTACAGTATGCGCTCCGTTGTAATCCCGAACATACGTAGTGTACCCCAACTAAGAAAGAGAACCCTCGATCCAGAGGCCAAAGAACAGTGTTGTCGCACTTATACGCGACGTAGAAGGAAGATACGCAGCCGAGAACCAGAGAGCCAATGACGAAACATCGGCCATTCCTATCGAATGTCTATCCAGAGAACTTGTTCGCTCTCCCCCGCACTTTTTTGTACCCCATTCGTCACGGAGAGACAGAGAGCATATGCATTCCAGACACTAGTTTTGAGATCGGAATACAGCGCTAGGAACTAGCCGGGCCAGGCTGCCTGTGATAGATGTACATATATTGCCCATATCTTTTGAAGATTCGGGGGTTGCTGCGGTCAGCCTTTTATGTGTTGTTCAGGCGAGGGCTCGGTGAGAGGCCGATGTTCATGCTTCTTTCCTCGGACATCTGAACTGTCAAAACCATGAGTCAAGCTCAAACATCCCCCCTTTGCGTATAGTTCGGTAGATATATCGGGTGAGTATCTCATATCGATATACTCGTACATTTTCACATGGGCGAGTTGTCGTCTAGGGGTGCACACAGCTCGGCAATGGGGGACTAGCGTTTCAGGGGCTAGGAGGAAGAGTCACTACTTGGGTCACAAGCAAACTATTGTTAGCCGATTTGACAGTGAAATATCTCTCAGGTTTTCATAGACTGGGTGGGTCCCAGGATATAGCGAGTTCAGAAAGCGACTGGAAGAAGCTGCAAGGTACTTGGGAGGGAGGTAATTTGGCGCCACCCCTGGCATGCGAATTTTATCGAGTGACACCCAGTTACTGTTGAATTTGCTCGAGTTGCTCGAGTTTTAATCGACTAGAGGAGTGGCCTCTTCAAGGTGATGATACGTAGAACATTGGTCAAAAATTCTTTTTGAAAAAATTCAGCAAAAATCATCGAAGTTTGACATTCGAGCCAGCCTCTCACTTGTGACCGTTTGTCACGGGTGTACATCGGACTCTCGGACGACATACACTACTCTAGGTCAACTCTTGAGTATTTCTCTGATTACCCACAGCTAGATCACTTCTCAGGAACGTAAATCATCAAGAGTCCAGGCCACGTTGCTGTTTGCGGCAGACGTAACAAGCGGAAGAGCCTGGACTCAAACAGATGGGCGTCTCTCCCGTGAGGAGAATAGAGCGACGTACTGAGATATGCCCTCAGGACACATCGTGTTTTTATGCTCGCCTGACCTCTGGACGGATTGAAAAAAATGTATAGCACACGACACGTCGTTGCACATCGTCTAGAGAAGAGTGTAGAATAGAATTGTATGTATGTACGTCCGTCCCCGGCCTTCTCTCCTCTAATCCCCGACAGCATGAACAGAGAACAGAGAAAGTTCGAAGGCAGATCGTTTGCACCTCCCCATAGGCAAAAAAGAAAGAGATCATGAGACTGTCCAGCAGAGACAAAGCGTCAAAACGTAGATGGATAGGAAATCGTAGGCCGAGTGGCAAGAATCGTACATTACAACAAGAACAATCTAGTAGCGCTACAACAGAGGAGAAATAAGACAAGCAGGCAAACCAAGAGACCGGAAAAAAGAAAACAGACATGGATTAAAGCGCATATACTCAATGGAGCCTAGACCTCGTTTCCCTAACCGCGTTGCACCCGATCATCATCTCTCTGCCCCAGATTAGAACTCGTCATAAGCACCCCGAATGAGAAGTGGGGCCCCTCGGCACGGCACGCCAAAAGAAGCCCCGCGCGGGAAGCGCGAACGACTCGAACGTTCATGTCTGGATGGGAACCTATGACCGAGTGTATTCTCCTAGCTGCATGTCCGCCAACGGTGTCGACGAGTTGCGTACGATGAGAGACCGGATCGTGCCCTTTTCGGTCATCCTCGCATCTCCGTCGTCGCTGGTCGTCTGAAATCCTGATCCCCGTGAGCGGTGTGGCCCTCGACCCACTCCTGAGTTCGCACCCGTACCCCGCGCACGCCAGATGTCCAATACGGCGTCTTGCGCTATTCCCTCACACCGCTCAAACAGCAACTCTTCGAGCAGCGGGCAACAATCTGGATCGGCAAGTGCACGGAGCATACTCTCGCACAGCGTGCTCTCACAAATCTCGAGTGTCCGTAACGTCGCCAGTTGTTTCAAGGTTGTTGTCAAATCGCGTTCGTGGGCCGGAGCGCGAATGTACAGGTTGACCAGGCGGAGCGTGTGTAGTTCAGGATAGGGTACGTCTTGGAATATTGGGCAGAGCAGTGGGCCCGGCGAGCCCGTCTGAATCGCAAGGGTGAGGCTAGTGAGCGCCGGAAGTCGAAGCTGGAGTAGAAAGCGGTCGAGGCGTGAGTTGTGAATGAGATGGAGTCGGGAGAGGCGTGGGAGCGAGACGAGCGAGCCTGGGCTGGCGATACGATCGACAGCGGTGGCGGGAAAGGTATGTGGGATGAGTGGTTGTAGGCGCAGGTCTTCGATGTCGGGGTTGGCGCGCAAGAGTGCAAGGAGAGGTGCAAGGGCAGTGGGAGGGGCATTGAAGGTGCCGTTGACCAGGCTGAACTTGCGCAGACCACTGAAATGAGCGAGTTAGAGACTGTGACAGGTAAGCAAAGGAACACGACTAACATGAACGGGGGGACAGGATCGGCCAGCACCCCTTGTAGATCTGCCGAGGCCAGGACGGGGGCGTAGCGCGGTGCGAGGGGACCAAATCGACAAGCAGGGTCAAGATGGAGAACCAGCTCGCGCAAAAGTGGAGCATTGGCAGCGCGCACATAATCCGCGATCAGCTCGGTGGGCTTTCGGCGCGTGCTCTTGAACTCGAATCGGACGAAGCGGGCAGAGTCGGCGAAGAGAATCTGGAGACAGTTGTCGAACGCAATCTCCCAGTCGTTGCTGGCTGTTGCACGGGCCTTGAAGGCGATAAGTTCCTGGAGTGTAGCTTCGAGCACAGGTGGCCAGTCGTTTATGATGGGATGAGAACGGGCTCGAGCGAGTACATCGCGGGCTTCAGCCAGACGCTCGAGTATGGTGGCAAGTTCACGCTCGGCGTCGTCGGGGCCGCGAGTGGCGGGGTCGTCGGCGGCGAAAAGCCTGATCGCGACGTCGAGTGGGCGACGGGCAGAACGAGCAAGATAGGCCCGGGCAATTTCGTCGGGGTAGATGTCACGCTGGGTGATAACGAGGCGCTGCCAGAGCTCGGGACTAGCATAGACTACAGCCCGGTGAGAGGCAGGTACGAAACATGGACAAGCTGGCTTACCGACATCACGGAACGAGGTGCAGACAGCGGCGAGTCGGGTGACGGAGCGCGGGCTGTCGGCGGTGACGATCCGGGCGACCTGGAGGATCAGTTCGGCGGGGAGGCGCTGGACGCGGATGTTGGCTTCCCGGGCCGCCCTCGCTTTAGCATGCTCGCCCTTCATGATGCGCTCGAGGCGCTGTTTGGCAACGAGCAACGCATGCTCGGCGTCGTGGAGGTCGTGGTCGTCGTCGCAGTGACAAGGGCGCCAGTCGTCGCCAGCATGGTCCGTCTCATGCATTTGCAGTCGTTGATCGTGCCGGGCATACGCGCAGCAGATGAGTCCACGAGCAAGACGCCTACATTTTATCGTTCTGGCCAAACCCCAAATGATCACCTCGAGTCTAGACCCGCACGTGACTCTCCGCTACACGTGAACGCATATACCTCCCCCCGTGTAGCCAGATGTCTCGGGCCTCAATAGAATCACATCAATCCGATACATCTGTGTTGTGTCGCACACTCGCTTGCTTGCTGGCAATTGCACTTGCCTGCCCAGCCCGAGTCTATACTGTCTGTGCCCTACCCCACCTGCACCACCCCTGAGAGACCGCCGGCAGCCGCAGATTTCCCCCCTGTGCCAATCACGGCCACGGCGTTGCTTGCACGCTTACTCTATTACGCTCCATCACCCGCGCAGAATCCAGAGCGATCCAGTTTCCGTGTTGCGACGTGACTCCGCTGCCAAGTTCTGCTAGGCGAGATACTGTCACGCGTCTCGCTCCCATAAATCTTCTCGCTTGCGGTCATCCCATATCCTAGAGCACCCGTCCCTGCGCTGCAACTGCTCAAGGCGGTAGTTTTCAGACACGCTACGCGCACGGCGCTTATGTCACACATGGTCATTGGCTCGATCAGGTGCTCACCGTTGCGCCCATCCACACTCTACCACGGCAGGAACTTGCGGTCATGCATGTTCTAGTGACGACGTCAACTGACCAGTCCCAGAGAACCTATTTAAAAGCGAGACGTAATGCGCGGCGTTGAACATAACCCCGCACCATCACCATGTCCGAGTACTCTGACTGGGTCGTCTACGCGCCATTGTACGCCGGCGCAGCCGTCGTGAGTCTCTCATATTGGGCGCCACCTCGTTTGCGTGTTCTCACGCGCACGAGACCAATCACAGGTTCTGGCCCACGTTGTGCCCTACTACCTCGATCCGCATCAATACCGTCGCCCCGCAATCACCGGTCCCTGGCTCAATTCGCTGAGCGATGCATGGCTCGCGTACGCCGCCGCACAAGGAAACCGCAGCGAACGCGTACACGAGCTCCATGGGAAGTACGGAAAGTTTGTCCGGATTGCTCCAAATCACATCAGTATCGCCGATCCAGACGCTATTCAGGTGAGCAGACCTGGATGAATCCGACCAGGAATTAGCACTGAACAGGATGAGGGTGGTGCAGATTGTATACGCCCACGGGAACGGTACGCTCAAACCGGAGTTTTACGATGCGTTTGTCTCGATCCGACGAGGACTGTTCAACACTCGCGATCGAACCGAACACACCCGTACGTTGTCTCGACCTTGTGAGCCGGGTAAAATTTGACTCGGTGCACCTTTGTCAATTGCAGGCAAGCGTAAACTTGTTTCCCACATCTTTAGCCAGCAAAACGTGTTGGCGTTTGAACCTCACATTCGGCGCCATGTTCGCAACTTTTGTGCTAAATGGGACCAACGATGTGCGGTCGCAGCCAAGGGTGAGCCTGGTGATGACTGGGAAGCTAGAGATGGACAGGCATGGTTCGACTGTTTACCTCGTATGTCTTCTCCTTCTGAACCGTCTCCGCTTGCATCCCTTAATTTCACCGACTGATAGACTACAACTATCTCGCATTCGACATCATCGGAGACCTCGCATTCGGCTCTCCTTTTGGGATGATCGCCGCACAACGCGACAGCGCACCTGTGATTGAACACACCACATCCGACGACAAATCTACACGAGTGGTCAAACACGTCCCAGCAATCAAAATCTTAAACGACCGCGGAGACTACAGCGCCAGCCTTGGTGTGCTTCCGGTCTGGGCGCGTCCGTGGGCGAAGCGTATACCGTGGTACGCACGAGGGAATCAAGCGGTCAAAAACCTAGCTGGGTTGGCCATTGCAGCTGTTACCAAGAGGTTGGAAGAAGGGTTGCCGGATGAGGAGTTGGAGGAAGAAGATGTGGAGGCTGAGGAGCAAGGCGGGGTAAAGGCAAAGAGGAAACGGACGGATCTGTTGGAAAAGTTGTTGCAGGGCAAGGATGAGAATGGGGCTCCGATGGGACGAGAAGAATTGACGGCCGAGGCCCTGACGCAGCTTATTGCGGGGAGCGATACGACCAGCAAGTAAGCTCGCCTTCTCTCTGTTCATCGAAAATGATAGGCACTAACCCCGCATATCCGGTAGTTCTTCCTGCGCAATCACGTACTACCTTGCGGCCAACCCCCGAGCCCAACGGGCTCTCCACGCCGAACTCGATGCGAGCCTTCCATCGGCTTCGTCTAGCATATCCTCCGCGACTACTTACGACGCTGTCAAATCTCTACCCTACCTCGACGCTTGTATCAACGAGGGTCTCCGCCTCCATTCGACCTCGGCTATTGGCCTCCCTCGCGTGATCCCACCAGGTGCAGAGCTCGAAGTGTGTGGCGAAAAGTTCGGACCGGGATGCGTGCTTAGTGTCCCGAGCTTCACGGTTCACCGGGACAAGGACGTATGGGGTGAGGATTTCGAGGCGTTTAGGCCCGAACGGTGGTTTGAGGAGGGAGCGGTCAGGATGAACAAGGCGTTTAATCCGTTCTCTTATGGCCCACGCGCGTGTGTCGGACGAAACTTGGCGAGTATGGAGTTGATGATTATCATTTCGTCGATTTTCAGGCGGTATGAGTTTGTGCTTTTGAACCCAAATGAACCTGTGAGTCGTCCTTTTGAAGGGCAGGAAAAAGTACTAATGTCGTTGGCTTGTTTTTAGCTTAGTACACGTGAAGGGTTTTTGCGCAAGCCGTTGAACTGCTATGTCGGTATGAAACGTCGTGATGTGTCTTTCTAAGGGTAAAAGGATTGTTCTGCGGACAAGCTGTATAGTTTATGTAACATATGTAAGGCTCATTGGCGGGCTGAAGAATTGAACTTGAAAATCGTTTTCCAGCAATGCACATGGGTTATCCGTAAGATTCAGATACAAGATAGCTGCATACAAGTCTGGCATTGTATACCAAAGCGGACATTTGAGAGTTCTATTGCTGAGTTGGCGTTTCCGAGCGTGGTGGGTTGACTGGAGGTGAAGTAGCGTTTGCACCCGCACTGCTAGGAGCTGGCCCTCCGCCAGGGGCAGGTGTACTATCACGTCGAGTATTGAGCAAGCTCTGGAAAAAGTTTTGCAATACTTGATGCTCGTTCTGTTGGGGCGCACCGCTCGAGTTTTGGCGCGGAGGTGGACCGGTTTGGGATGTGAGAGTTGAAGTCGCGCCAGCCAGAGCGGGAGGCAGTTGAACCTGCACAATTGAACGAATTGAGTTAAGAGTAAACACCCAGATAATAGAGTAACTCACCCGACGAGTGTTTCCACCTGCCATCCTTGCAAGTCGTGCAGCAACATCGTCTCCATCCATGTCCATCATCGCTTTCTCCACCGACGGCAGGCTAAAGCTGCTGCTGCCCATAGGACCAACCACTCCAGCGCCTAAGAAGAACCACAATAGTTAACCTGGGAATGGGATATAGCGTCGATGTATGTGCTCACCTGCGACAGCCTGGGTCGTAGCTGCATCTGGCCTGAACTGAGCACGCGGGTCGCGATTGGGATCCTTTTGGAGAGTTTCATAGTGTTTGGATAGGAACGCTTGTTCGGGTTCTGTGGTAATCAGCGCGGGGAGAGGCGGGCGCTGAATATGAAAGTTAATAATAGTGTTGCTTGTTCCGAAGCAAGTACACGTACCTTGGAGGCCTCATCTCCTCCAACAAGCACGCGATACATCTCACGCGCTCCGCCACCACTTCCGACCACACCTTCTTCCAAATCTTTATCCCAAGCTTCTCCCCACTTTTGTGCATCGAATCCTTCACGCAAGACGCCAATCTTTCCCCACGAGTCCCAGCCCGCGGGCACGACGATGCGGTCCCTGTCGAGTGTATTCGGACGCGTATTGAACGGGAACGGGTTTTTGTATGGTACAGTTGTCTCTCCGGGTTGGACGAATGGGGCCATGAAGAGGAAGTGGAGAATATAGGAGCGTAGGACTGTGAGGGTGGCTGGTTGAGGTGTTGTGTAGAATAGCCCCGCTCCGTCTGAAAGGCGTTATAAGTGTTGGGTAATATAAATGGCGAGGAGAAAGACGCACATTTCAAGCAGATTGTTCTCAAAACCTGCATGATTCCATCCGTGCGTTCCTCCCATTCACCTCCTTTCCCCTTGACCATCCCAAGCCCGACTGTATCTTCAGTACCATCTATTTGATCAGCCTTGGCGCAAACCACGACTATTGGTAGACCAGCAAAATTACTAGTAAAGGTCCCAGGACCGAGGGGAAGCAGCAAGGTCGAAGTAAGAGATGAAGTGGTCAGTGGAGGCGCGGCAGAATCGCCTGGGTTGGCCGGCTCGGTATAGTGCTGCAGATGGGCCTGGACTACCACCCCTGTTAATTTACAAGCGCAACTGATTATAAAGGCGGCTCACGTCTCTCTTTGTTCTCTTCACGAGCGACCTCGAGCTCACGAGCTCCGTCACCTTTAACCCATATGCTAACCCACTCCATCCAAGTCTCAAGTTGGTCTACAAACGTCCAGGGTTTTGTCCAGTCAAGAACAATCATGACTAAAGTGTTGGTTAGGCTGGATTTGGGTGGCAAGAAATGGGGAAGTAGCGAGAGATGCGCGGCGGCAGAGGACGGCACGGTATACATCGATAGTCGCGCGAGCGTGTCTAGAGCATAGAAAAACAAGGTCAACCACTAGCTCTTTTCGTATCGTTAAGACCCACCTTCATCTCCCTCGTCTCTTATATCTGCCCACTCATAGCCAAGAGCAAAATCGGCATCTTTTCCATTACTATCGCTACTGTCTTTCTTCTGCAAGATGTGTTGCACAAGCGTCGACTTGCCAGACGCGGATTCGCCCAGGACAATAACGTTTTTCGAGGGTATAGCTCTGGACGAGGAGACAGAGTCTAGAATAGACGACCAAAGATCTTGAGGTGGTGGCGAGTTGGAACGCGAAGTCGAGGGTGAGGCCATGGTGGTTGTCAATGGCTAATTGCCCACCCGAATTAGGCCAGATATGCTCTTAATTAATGTGCATTTAATCAAATTGGACCACTCTGCAAACTGATAGTGAAACAACCGCATGTTGCATTATGCTGGGACCCGAAAACAGTGTACATCTATAGCATGACATGTAATGCAGAAAAAGCAAGATCGACAACGTCCAAGAAGAGAAAGGTTCGAATATAAAGTACTATAGTCACAACTAAATGAATGTCCTGTTAAAAGCACAAAAATCGGTTCTCGTCATCCATGGTATATATTCGTCCTCGCCGGTTTTTGTTCTCAATGTGCTCTTGCGTGATCTTGAGGAAAACAGATTCCAGAGAAATACGTTCTACCGTGCAAGCCTCGATACCAGCTGTTCCGAGATGCTCATGCAGAATCTCAAAGATATCCGCCAGCGACTGGCCTGGCTGGAGCTGAACTTCGTACCGAGCGGTCAAGTCGTCCGCCTGTCGCCAGTTTGATGGAAAGTCGCGCATAAGCTCCCGCATCCTCGCTTCCTCGCCTGGTGTCGAACTCGAGAAATGAATCTCGTACAACGGATAACGACCAACCAGTTCTTCAATCGAGCCAATCGCTGCAAAAATATCAGCACCGATAGTGTCTCGACATCAATTGACGCACCAAGCAGTCGCTGGGAGATGATCCCCACACGATCGGCCAACGCGGTCACCTCTTCCATCGCATGAGTCGTCAACAGTACGGCTTTGCCGGTCGAAACACGTCGGAGTGTATCCCACAAATCACGCTTGGTCGAGGGGTCGACTCCGGTCGAGAACTCGTCGATCAGCACGACTGCCGGACTACCCAATAAAGCAATCGCGAGCGAAAGCTTGCGCTAAACCAGATCAAAAAGGTCAGAACGGAAGAGATCACTAACACGTGTTACTTGCCTGATTACCACCAGAAAGCTTGTTCGCATACTTGTGTGAATGAGGAAGGAGCTGCGTGGCAGCCATGATGCACTCTACGTTGCGGTCCAGATCTTCACCACGTAGGCCTTTGCAGCGTGCGTACATCTCAAGGTGTTCTCGCACGGTCAACACAGATTCGAGCGCTGTAGCCTGTGGGCATACACCGAGGCGAGAACGAGCGTTGTTGCGACTTGTGATGATAGATCTACCGTCGATGAAGACATTGCACGCTGGTTCCGTGCGGTCTGGCAATAAATGACCCTGGATCAGGTTGAAGAGAGTGGTCTTGCCTGGTTGAAACAGGGTGTTAGTTTGTCGACAGGCGTCTAGACAAGATGTATACTCGCCTCCACCATTGCTGCCCAGTAACCCGAAGATACCAGACGACAACCCCAGTGTGACATCCTCTAGTGCTTGGGTCTTTTTGAACGACTTGGACGCATGGCTAACACGAAGACTGTCAAACGAACGAGCGACGCGGCTAACCTCATCTACAATGCTTGTTTAACCATCATGTTCGAGAAAGCTACAGACTCAGACGCACCTCGCACATCAGCCGGAGCCTCTTTCTCGATTTGCGCATAATCCATGGTAGACCTCCACCATTCACGGGGAAGCCATGGCATACCAGAGTCGTACCAGATCAAGAAGGTGAGGAGCAAGAACGAGTGAATGACAGTATACACAATCGGCGCGCCAAATCGGTCCATTGCGCCGAGGTTTGAGCCGCTGTCGAGGTTACCATGGTCTGAGCACAGAGTATAGAAGATGTTTGTCCCGATGAATGCCGCTCGAACAACACTTGCCACCGGCGAGATGAGTGCGACGAAGTAATCTATGCAAGGGTTATTATCATATACAAAGCTGTTAGGTTTCAGACTCACGCATGGTTGTTAGTATGTTGCCTGCGTCGTATGTAAAGGTCTTGGCAAGAGTAAAGAAAACACCAGCCAGGTATCCCTAACACCCGAGCGTTAAGGAATGACGTAGACGTATCACAATCCAACTCACAAGAAAGGCAATGCACTGATACCCAGCAACGATGGCGAAAGCCGCAATAGGAGAACGAATGAACAAACTCTACATTGAAGTTAGCCAACAAATCCTATCATCCTTGGAGAAGTATGACTCACAGCGACAAAAGAAAGCAAGGTGGCGTCAATGCCATAAAGAACGATAGCCAAAAACTAGAAATATTTTTAGCACATACACTCAACATCGAGCAAACCACATACCACAAGACCCAAATTAAAAAATTGGCCGGTCGCAGCAAACACACCCGTAATCGCACCAGATATCACAAGAATCACAGGTATCTCGAAAAGTAAATGGCCAATCCTGTGCGCATACATGTGAACATCCAAACTCATCAAAAAAAACAAGCGCATACATACCACATGCCAGCCGGAGAAATTCCATTCGAAAGTTGCATCGCCTGAACTTGAGACACTCGTTCCTTGGTCACGTACAACGCAGCCATAGCGGGCCACGCAGCCTAAATAATCTCAGTTACCCAGCGCTCGAAATAAAGAACCAAAGTGTACCCACCATGCTACTACCAAAAAAGCTAATCCACTTGATAGCGGGACCAATCCCACGAGGTGTCGTCGACGGCATAGGCTGGATCTCGCCGTTGATGTGCGGACCGTACCCGACCGCTCTCCGAGACTTGTTCAACGCAATATTGAACATCGTGTTGGACGCCAAATTGAGCATGACATTTCCGGCAATATTTCCAGGTGACGCCTCCCACGCAAACGTCGTCGTATTGTCAGGCTGAATAGAAATACCTCCAGTATCGATAATCCCAAACGTAGCCTGGATCGCGGTAGTAAACGCCGAGTTGTCTTGAAGCGGGTAGGCCCCGGGCATAGCATATTGTAATGACGAGAGAGCGCCGGGTGGAGCGACATACGTACGTCCAGTCTGGTTCCACGAAAACGGTGAAATGGGCAAGAACAAGCTGTAACGCAGGTCCGTGTGATCATTGCGTACACACTTGTTCTGCCTATTGTGGATGAAGAACAGCGGGATACACGCGCCTCCAATCGCAAGTACGGCCGCCAAAAACGGAACGATCCATCCCCGACGCGCAACCAACATCCGTTTACGCCACAGCACCCCAGCCTGGAGCAACGCGCTCGTCCGTCGACCTTCAGTCAAATCGATCGTAGGATCACCGTGCTTGTTCGAACCACCCGTATATAAATTATGCGACTCGACCGTCGTTGCAGGCCTTTCCATCTTGTACCACTCGGACCCATCACCCTCGGTGATCCCAGACAACTGCCTCGTCGCGCGGTACTCGGCCTCGGGAATCGCAAGCAACGACTGAGACATTCGGCTATTCGCCTCGGACGGGTTCTTCCTATGCAACCGGCTCGGAGAACGTGTGCTGTACTCCGAGGGCTCACTCAGGACGGACATCGAAGCGCGATACGACGACGGCGGGTAAGACAAATCTTCCATCTCGTGGTCCCTTCCCGCACTCCCAGGATAGACCTTTTCCAACCCGTCCATCATGAGCGCCTCCTCGCCCATAAGCTTGATAAACACATCGCTCAACGTCGTCGCCCGAATATCAAACGACCGTAACCCGAACCGCCGTTTATCCCTATCCAAAAGTCGGAGAACCTGGGACACAACCCTCGGGTTATGCGTACGCAAACTAATCCCGTCGTCGTCCTGCGTATTGAGCATCACAGCAGCCGGAGCGACCCGTCGAATGGCCGTCAAGACCGGATGATGTCGTCGAGCATCCAAGCTTTGTTGAGTCGAGTTGTCAAACGCACAGGTGATCACGTATCCTTGACTATGTCCAGTCTTGAGTAACACCGGCGAACCGCGCGCGACGATGTGTCCAGGAGCAGTCATAATGAACACATGATCGGCCAAAAGGTCAGCCTCGTCAAGGAAATGAGTTGTATAGATAATCGTCCGTCGAATCCGAGCAGAAACCAACGCCCGCCAGATAGCTCTCCTCGAAATAGGATCCACACCTACACCCAAATTAAATCACTACCCACACACAAAAAAAAGACACAACCAAACTCACCTGACGTAGCCTCATCAATCAAAACCAACTGACTCCCGCCCACCAACCCAATCGCAAGCTGCAACCGCCTCTTCTGCCCCCCACTCAAACTCCCCGCAGCAGCATGCTTCTTGTCCACCAACCCACACTCGGCCAAAAGCTCTCCAACTTCCTCCGCCGGAGCCCCACTCGGCCGTTTCAGCGCACTCCAAAGGGTGAGGTGCTGCGCACACGTCAACTCGTTCCATAACACATTCTTCTGCGGAACAATCCCCAGATCACCTGCGGCCGGTCGAGACATCCCATCCAGATAGTTGACTTCGCCTTCGGACGCGCTTTCCAGTCCAGCGATGATACGCAAGAGTGTAGTCTTGCCTGACCCATTTCGACCGCAAAAGACGTGGATCCCAGTCGGCGGAATATCAAGATCAAGCGAGTCGATAGCTGTATGATGACGCTTGGTGAAAATCCCATTTTCATACGTCTTGTGCAATCCTCGAATCGTCACCGCGTTATTCCCCCAAACAGACGCAGGGCGGGACTTTCTGAACCGAACATGCTGCTTCGACGGCGCTCGGACGCGGTGCAAGCTACTTTCAAGCCATAACGCAAGACACGGAAAGACGAAGATCGTAACCTAGATTTTAGCAGCATTGAGTTCAGCCTTCAACTGAGATGTAAAAGGAGAAATGACGTACTGCAGCAGTGATGAATATAGGACCAAACATGAACCCGTCAGTGTCCCGCACAAAGAACCCAAACTGAGTCTCGGCCAATTCCCAGGCAGCCAAACTCTTGAGCGCGAATACATAAAAGGCAGGCTACGGAATGTGAAATAAACAACTAGTTGAAATATGACGAGGTTAAACTTACCGGGCAAAGCGCGACATAAACCACAGCGGCGGCCCAAGTTCCATCAAACAGTAGCGCAAGGATTCCCAAGATGACAGCGACAACCGAACATGCGATCGCCGCTAGCTGCGGACTCTTGTAAAAAGGTTGAGCGACAAGCAGTGCCCAACTAGCTAGAGAAAGACCAGCGACAATGTGTACGCCGATAAAGAGGCCGATGGGAGTATGTGTAAAGATGGACCAGTGCCATAAGAGTGCGGCTGCGATCCACGAAGGGAGGTATGCGCCTGAGATGCAGAGGTGCCACGATCTGTGTCCATGAGAATCAGCCAAAGTTGGGTAATCGTGGATTGTATGAAACAAGTGAATGGGTGAGACGTACAGAATACGAGCGGATGCTATGCACCCCATTGCCGTAAGATGGCTTGTCAATGTAGCCGCACGCTCGAACATGACCTCGCCGGCCATCTATAATCAAATGTCAGACAAAAACATAGACCAAGTTACGAATGAAACCTACATGATAAACAACACCCATCTGACCAGCAAAAAAAGCAAGCACGACCAGCTCCCTAACACTATTCAAGAAACCTACCAACCCATCAGCTAAAATCACACCACTCAAAACCAAAACTCACTCTTGCGCGTCTTTTGCTTCGTCTGCTCATTCGTCATCTTGGTAAACGGCTGCTGCATCGGCGGGCTCATCTGCACACCCGAAATCAACTCGATAATCGCACTATCCACCGCCCACTGAAGCGGAAGCGTCACAAGCTCAGCATCACTCGTATGATGCTGAACGTCCACGTCCAGTCTTCCTAAATCCGCCCGAAGGGTATATCGTACAGGCTCCTTGGTATTCGCGGATTTAAACACGATCGCGCCGTAACAGTTAGAAACGAGCTGAAAACTGTGTGGACAGGCGGCTGGGATGTCTGCTTCAGAGTTTAACCGGATGACAGAGCTTTTTTGGGCGGGGGTAAAGTCGCGCATGACTATGGTCATGACTGCGAGGATGGCGAGTGTGTCTGTGCCGTTTGTCGCGTCGATGTAGACGAGTTTGTTGGAGTGAGGAAAGACATCTGCGAGTTTGTAGACTGGGACCGAGGTTCCTAGGCCGAGCTGGATTCAAGTTTAGCATGATGTATGAAGATATAGACGAATGAGAGCCTGCCTTGTTGTCTGGTGTAAAGATACCAGGCGCCTAGAGACTGAATGAGCGTCGGGCGGCCAACACACGTTTGGGACTTACATTTGCCAGAAACACAGCAAAGAGCACAGGGAGAACCACACATCGGAAAATGTTCAACTGCAGAGCAATGAGCAACTGCTGAAACACATCTATGGGAACTCACAAGATAGTGGTTAGCGAGCACGATGACATTCTTCCGACAGAGTGCAAAGAGCTGCCGGAACCAGAGCATGACCGATTGGAAAACAGAGTCCTCGGAATGAGGTCGAGCAAACGGAGAACCATAGCCAGTGTTCATCTTGTCTAGTTTTAAGTGTTCTGGGGCTGTGGCTCCCGAGAACCGAGCGCTCTTTGCGCGGGGAGACCGGGTGACAACCGAGTGACCAACACCGAGAGAAGACTATTAGATCGAATTACGACAATCCTATGATCCAATACTAATAGTAGCGATGCGGGGAATTGGGTCGCATGCAGGTAGAGTTCAGGACGAGGAGATCGAACGGGTTGGCAATTCGCACTCCAACCGAAATCAAATAGGTCCAAGCCTCTGCATATGTCATCACAGGTTTTCACGACCTCCACCACCACTCGACCTGTCGACACTCGTACATACACTTCTTGTCTATCCTTACGATTTTCTTGCATAAACCAACTGGTACGTGTATATACAATTTTTTGTGCAATTTGTGGAGCTAACCAGATTGGATCGATAGTAGCCACCGCATAATCAGTATGTCCACGACTAAACGAACCCAGCCCGCCACCCGCAAGCCGCGCCGCGCACGACGAGCGCTGGCCGAGTCCGACGACGAGGTCGAGCGGCTTGCCCACTCGTCCGACTCGGACCACTCTTCCTCCAACTCGGACGCCTCCGACTCGGACGACACCGCCAGCAGCTCCGACGACGACGAACTCGAGACCCCCGCAGCCCCCGCGACAGCCACAGACCACTCGGTGTCGCCGCCTTCCAAGCGCTCGAACCGCAAAAGCCGCAAGCCCGCCGCTGCTGCCGGGAGCGCCGATGTGCCCTCGATCGTTGCGCCGTCGCTCATCCCGGGCCAGACAGACTGGTCAGACCTCGTTGCCCAAGACGACGCCATCCAGGCCTCGAATCCGCCCATCGTCGACTTTGCCGATTTCATCTCCAACGGCATCGATGGCATCCCCGACGCTGGGCCGTCCAGCACCGAACCATCCTCTGTCCGCGGCCGCTCCAAGCCACGTGGAGGCGGCGGCGGCGGGAAGACACAGCGACAAGCCTACCTGGACCGACTGACCGAAGACCCATCGTTCATTCCCCGCGTCGGCGCCTTTTGGGGCCACGACGAACGTCTGCTCGCACCCGAACTCCGCGGCATGTCCGAATGGTGGAGAGGCCGCTGGAGCGGACGCGGTCGCGGCGGGCCTAGAGGACGTGGGCGTGGAGGTGCACAAGCACAAAACCGTGATCGAGCACCAGCACTAGACGCTGAGCCTACCGAACCCAAATCCGAATCTCAGGCACAACAATCCCGAGCTCCTTCGCCGCCTCCTATCGAACGCACGTGGGGCCATGATGGATTCGAAAAGATGCGGGAACAAGAACACTCGCATCTGGTCCGTGGCCGGGGTCGTGGGCGTGCGAGCGGGCGCGGAGGGCGCGGGTCCGGCCGCTCCACCCTCGTACGCGAGCCAGAACAACTCTGGACCAAAGCCCCCGACACCCACCTGCACATCGATCCGTCCACGCGACCACAGTTTCCCGGCCAAGGTCGCGGCATCAAGGTCAATATCCCCGGCCAGTGGAGACCGAGCATCGTACGACTCCCCAGAAGCGCCACGTCCAATTCGACGCCGGCTCCCAAAACGACATCGTCTGTCACTACTGCAACCGAGATTGTCGTCAAACTCCCGGGTCAACAAGCCAAGGTTGTTCCCGTTCCTGCAAAGCGGGAAATGAAACCGGCGCTTCCAGAAGACCCAGTGACTGTCCTGCCTTTGCAAGATGCTCCTCGTCCCGTTGTCGCTCGACTGCCTGCTAGGACTTTGCAACCCAGCAGCACCGAAATAGCTTCAGCGCCCCCACCAACGTCATCGACTTCTGGGGGATCAGCCACAACTGATGCACCTCTACGATCGACTACTGCGGTTCCTGCTCCTATCCCGGCACAAGGCCCATCGAAGCTCGCATCTCGAGTCCCCGCTCATGGACGGACACGAAGTCAACTCGACGCCGTCGCCTTTGCACGAACGGCCGTTCCAACCACCGAATCTGCGCCTCTTGCGTTTGGTTCTCTCCCAACTCCCGGTGCTCCTGTCCCTGCCCCTGAAACCGCACCTCCCCCCGTTCCTGCTCAGGGGGACATGCCAGCCCTCGCGATCACAGTTCCAGCGCCCATCGTTCAGGCCCTTCCTAACCCAGTAGCATCGTACACGCCTCCCCCTGTGAGCGCCTACACACCTCATGGGCACAACCCATACGCATATGCGTACACGCCCTTGGACGGGGCAGCGTACTACTCGACTGCGACACCTCCACCGCCTCAGCACATGTACTACCCCCAGAACACGTTCTTCGCTCCCCCAAGACCGAGTGGACCAGTCTCGATTCGTGCTCCTGGTGAGAGTGTAGGTGCGGCAGGTATGGAAGAGAGTCGCCCAGCAGGAGGTGTTCCTGCTCCTCCGATGTGGAACTACTACTCCCACCCCCACTCCCACTCTCAATCTCACAACTCGTACTATTCTCCTTCTGGCACACCGTACCCTCCTCCCCCTCCTCCGCGTGGATACTACTCTCACGGAGGAGAGTATCCCGCTCATGCTCATGCTCACGCTCACGCTCAACCTTCTGACTACCCCGGAATGTACGATGGATATGCGCCTGGTGCTCATGTGTACTATTAAATGTCTTCTTTTACTTGTTTGTATGGCTTTCTTTCTTTCTTTTTGCGTAGCGATAGTCGTTTCTCATCACACGAAATTTACATGTTCAAGACAATACTTGGTTCTGGCTTGCGATGCGACTTGGTTTGTGAAAAGGCACTTGACTTGTTAATTCAAAATACATAAAATTCATTTCACTGATCGAATACTTTCAAGTTGATGATTGATATGTGATTTAGCCATTTAGGAAACTTCTGGGCTGGTTGTACAACTTCTAACATGGTAAGAACCAGCCCGATTATAGACATCTAAAAAGTCGATCAGTCAGCATGATGACGTGAACGCCGACCCGCAATGACTACCATGTACCGAGCTGACCGTCACAATCAATCCGTACTGGCGCCTGCCCGCAGTCAACACTGGGCTTACACTACAACCAACTCAAGTTTACGAGCGACGGTAGTGCTTGACGGAGTATATAAGACGGAAACGGCATCGATTCTGGTTCTGCATCCCGTCTTGAGAGATCTTTAGTAGCTTTGCCCAGCCAATTCCCCCATCCTCAAGTCCTTATAATCTAGCGTCTGATATCAAAAGCATTGTTGCTGTTAGAACGTAGGTGCCCTGGTTAGATAGCATATATGCGGTCAGATTGACGAGCTCCCAACTGGCGGCAAAGGCGAACTCTCACTTGTCCAAGCAGATTAATCCAAAAATCTATCGAATCAGTATGTGCCATTCACACTTCTTTCAGCAGGAGTTATACTTGCGGCTCCTTACCTTAGTTGTCATCGAGAAACGCGACTACCATGCACATTGGCCAGCGCTCATCGTACGTCTTTTTATCAAGCAATAGATGTATGATTATATTCATCTATGTTTTCAATCAGCATGCTGCTGTGACAAATGAAGGTTCAATGTACAAAAACGCTCTAGTCACCATGAACGATTGAGTGTTTGATCCTTCGTTCGACCGCAAAGGAAACCAACCAGTTTGAAGTTATCACCGAATCGTGCGAGTCTATCTCGTTTGAGCATCTTGTTCTGGCCACGGGTAGCATCTGGACTGAAGCGCTAGATTTGTCTGATACGAGTTCTGCAGCTGCGAACCACTTGCGTACGTTTAAGCGACAGTCGAAGGTTGCTCAGCATGTTCTAAATTATTGTTAGAGGCGGTTCTGTGAGCTCGTCGCTTGGTGAGTGTACGGTATATGCGGTCTTGATGTATGTTTAACCTATTGATATCATTTGTTAGAATACACCGGGGAGCTCCGACATTATTCACCTGAGAAGAAGTCTACTGGTATTCATAGCAGGAAAAAGCTAGTGAACAAGGCATATCCTATCAAATTATGTCGGTCGATCTTGGACGCTATCCAAAAGCCGGCCACGCAAGTTGTTCCAGGAGACAAAATCTCACTCAACACGACTCCGGAAGAAGTATTTGTAATGACACTTGGTGGTCGGCGGATCTGAACAGATATCGCTGTCGCAGCTACTGGCGGTTGACTGAAAAGTAAGTATTTGGTCTGCTAATAGCTACATATCTTGTAGTGACTTACGCTTTTGCTTAGCGGACTTTGTGCGCACGCTGAATGGTACTCTCTTCACCGGCACTGGCACTGTTTCTGTCACTCTAGAGCTGAACGCATGGGCAGTCAAAGACATCATTGAATGGCCAGAACAAAATGCACGTTGTACGCTGTCGAGCTCAAGTCTAGATCACCAACCAGCATTTCAGATGATCTTCAAAGTATCAAGCGGTCACGTCCCTGTTGCTGTAAGGAACATTCTTGCGAGCATTCAAGGCAGCAAGACCACTACCTATGCTGGTAGAGCGGAGGTTATCTTCGTCACGCTCGGCCCTAAAGGCGGTTGGGTGTTGTGCCGTTCTTTGGCGGGATTGTAACTGTTGATTGGTTAGAGAGCATGCTCTCGAGTCGGGCGAGCAAGATTCGAGTGGCACTTGATACTAATTTGCTTTTACATTATGGTATTTACTCTAGACTTTGTATGCGTTTGTGGATTTCTGGTATCCTGTACAGTTATGTATATTATATTTCGAGTATCTACATCATAATCTTGGCTTATATTCGTATGCTGGAGATATACCACTTACTACAGTGGTGATTCATGCAACCGTGCGAGTTGAGGTTGTCAGGCCGCTCAAAGCTGTGATCCGAATTATTGCCAATTTCATGAGCGCCAAGTTCCAAGTTGTTGCTGAGTCATATAGAAACTGATAGGCGGTGCTGACTGGACAATCAGACCTCGCCTGGACCACCACCAGCCGCCCTCTACCTATACGAGTCCCCCCGCGTGAGCGGCCCGTCCGACAAAGTAAACCCAGATAATTGGCTCTTGGTTGCATAGGTAATGGTCGTGTAGTACACGGTCCACTTGGCGACAACCATGAGTGACCGAACTGACGTCTCCTGTTTTCCCCTGCGAGTATAGCTTATTATCGTACCAAAAATCAGAGATTCATCTCTCCAATCCCTTCCCTCAACGCTTACCCACGACACATATGGCATTCCCGCTCCAAGCATTCCCACTCCAACAACCCCAAGCAGCGCCCGCTCAGAAACAAGCGTTTGCGCCTGACTTGTCGGTCCGGTTGATTTGCCCCGAATGCAGAGATCCAAACCCGAAGATTATGGAGGAGTTTGGAAGCGGTGATTTGGTGTGTGGAGATTGTGGGCTTGTGTTGGGGGACCGGATTGTGGACACGAGGAGCGAATGTGAGTTCCTGTGGCTTGTTGATTTAGATGAGCGGTTTTCTGACGTTTCCGCTCTTGCTCGTAGGGCGTGTAAGTAGCTGTATAATAAACACATGTGCATGCACTCAGTATTTTCGTAGACTTTTGCCAACGATGAAGGTGATGATCCGTCTCGTGTCGGAGCAGCTACAAACCCTCTCCTCGAGGGAATCGAGCAACTCGATACGGTCATCAGTTTCAAGGATGGTGGATCCGGCATGGCCAAGGAACTCCAACGAGCAGCCGCACGAGGCACAGTTGGTAAGAACGAGCGCAATATGATGTCCGCTTTCCGCGACATCTCCGCCATGTGCGAGTCCATCTCGCTCCCCAAAAATGTCTCGGACACGGCCAAGCAGCTCTACAAGCGTGCGGAAGAGGAGAAGATTGTGCGCGGCAAGAGCGCCGATGCGGTCGTTGCTTGTTGCATCCTGATTGCGTGTCGGCAAGCGAACGTCCCACGAACGTTCAAGGAAATCCACCAGCTCACGCGTGTACCGAAAAAGACACTCGGCCAGTGCTTCAAGGCCTTTGAGCAAGCGTTTGATCTTTCGCGGCCTGCACCGACGGATAGCGCCGATGGGAGTGGACCATCAGGAGGAACATCGGCCGAAAACCTGCTTAATCGCTACTGTAATCAGCTGGACCTTCATGCGTCGGTCGACACTGCGTGTAAGGAGGTCATCATTTCCGCTCGAAACCACGGCATTGCGGACGGCCGAAGTCCTATTTCCATTGCTGGCGCTGCCATTTTTTTCACCTCGCACTTGTTGGGTCAGCCAAAGTCTGCAAAGGATATTTGCAGTGTTGCTGGGGTTAGCGAAAGCACAATCAAGCTAGTCTATCGTATCTTGTGGACCGACCGAGAAAAGCTAGTGAAAAAGGAGTGGTTGGAGAGTGGAAAGGCGGTCATGGATCGCTTGCCGAATGGTGACGGTGGTCGTTAATTCTCTGATATTATATTATTGTATTCGTTTGTTCAGTACGTTTTCTTGTACTGCCTGCAATCATGTCTTTAAAGGTGCTGTATCAATGCATATTTCTTTGCTCTCCTTGGCGCTTGTGCGTGGTTCTATAAACTAGCAAATTATAAGCGCCGTCCGAAGTATAAAGTCTGGCTCCTAAAATTTTTCTACCACGTTTCCTGTTCACCAACGACCGCCGCAAACAGAGATCTAGAGTTGTTCAAGGTAAGCTCAAGAACTGGATTCCTAAACCATTATATCCTCCATATGACGAGTGTCGTACTTTCGACCATTCCTGGCACCTCTTAGTCGAGACGCGTTTTGCTCTGCGAAACGTGTTGATGACATACTTGACTTCTGATTCTTGCCTCTTTCGCACTCTGGTGCCTTGATTAGCGCGCTGGATACTGACATTGTCTCTTGGGTTTAGTTCCGTCAATATTCCTACAAATTGTTTTAACGACTTACGGCCAAGCCTATCCTACGTTTGTACATCTCTACCTAATTAGATTAGTATTCCTGAGACTCAATTTGTGATATACATATATCGCCCCTCTTCCGAAACGCGTGTTTTCGATTCGAACGTGAGAGCCCCACGTGCAGGTGCGTGCCGCCGCGTGTTTTTCTTCCGCGAGCGCCTTATATGGTTCGCCAGGCGAGGTTTTCTCATATCTGCCCCATACCTCCTACGAATTCCCCCCTGTGTCGTTCGACCGTCCTAGGCTTTGTTGAGCGCCATGTCGAAGCGTGAAAGACCGGCTACGGAGGTTGTGATAGCCACAGACGAGGCGCAGATCCAGCAATGTATCCAAATCCGTATAGATGGTACGCTCTAGTTGGCCGTGCAATAGACACGTCTCCCGCGTCCGTCTCGGTCTGACTGAATATTGTTTGCGTGTCGCCGGTCCGGCATGCGTCTGCAGTGTTTCACTACGAGCAAAAGTTTCCTCTAGACACTGAAATTGATGAGTAAGTTGAGCTATCTCACCGATCAGAAAGGGCTAGCATCACTCCAACATGCTTTTCGCTCTCGCCTGGGCTATGTAAAACAGATACGACAGCCCCGGACGCGCCACGCATTTTCTGCTGCGCTCAGTGTCCGATCACCAAGTGATGGGTACGGTCCGACTGGTCGAAAAACCTATCGGATACAAGCTTAGTCGCTTGTGCATACACAAAGACTATCGCGGCATGCATTTCGGCGAGGATCTTGTTAGAGTGCGTGATGAACCTTTTGAGTCTGCTGTTGACATTCGTGCTGGAATGTGTATTCCCACGTTTTGGGCTCGCTATTGTGGCCGACTATGGGGCATCCTTTTGGGTTAGACGTAACGACTTTTGACTAACGAGCTTGTATCTGGATATGGGTACACAGAATGCGCACTCGTGAGTACAGTCAATCCAAACTCGTTAGCTTCCTACCATTCTTGTCCACTGCATCTACACTCCTTTGTCCTTCACATCGCAGCCCCTAATCTAACATCCGGACCCCCCTTTCCTCCGCCTGGACCGTTTGCCCTCATATCCCGACCCTTCCTCGGCGCCGTCTTCGTTCTTGTCGTTGCCCCTTTTCACATATACTTCCCGCCAATTTGTCCCCCTTACCGATGTCCCAGATGGGTAATCATCCAAGCCAAGCGCGCAGGACGGCCGGCGGAGATCTCGCTCCACTCTCAGATCTACGTGAAGGCCTTCTACAGCCGGTACGTCGGCGTCGGCACTCCTTTGGCGACTTTGTCCAGCCTCTCTTCCTGACACAGCGTTTGATCATCCCCGTCCCATGCCCTCCCTCGACTTCCTCGTCTTGCCTAATGGCGCACGTATGCCCCTATTCCTCGATGCTTCAATCACACATCGGTACATCTGCGCTCGTCCAGTGAGGGATATGTTCCAGAGGGACCCGGTACGTTTGCATACACTCTAATCGTAATCGACTTGAGCATCCGATCTTGACTGAGCGTATCTGTAATTCGACCCACATCCGCAACCTGTGATCGTTATGCATTCGCTGTCACCGAACTTCCTTTTTGCCCCGACCGCGCGCTCTGTTGCTGTTGTGTATGACAACACCCCCGATTCCGACTTACGACTCTCTCCTCTTTGGGTCCACACTTGCCCAACTCGGCCGTACGCACATCTCCGTGCGAACCCCCTCTTTCCAAACCGGCTCTGTCTTTCCACCGAACCTCGCGCCGCAAAACTCAAAACCCTGCCAAAACTCCACCCACCCCGACCGACGACCATACGGTACGCACACATTCGGCGACCAACCCGCCCCTGCCGGCGGTCTCTGGGGTCTTGCGCATAACGCTCCTGACGGCCCCCTCGACGCTTCGTTCGATTCCTCGATTCTGTCCAACCTTTTTCGCCTCCGACGATGGCAAATTCGCATGCATCTGTCGTGCTTCTTTTTCATTATCCTTGGTATTTCCGCATATCGACATATGCTTGTCAACCCCCTATGCCGGCAACTTTCCCATCGACCGTGCAACTTCTACCTTCTTGACGGTCTTTTTCATATGCCTGATCTACGATCCTATATGTCCTTCCTGGCTCTAATCTCGACGTTCACGCTTTTGGCCTCGTCGCTGCCGTTTCTCGTGCCTTCTATGCCGTATGGTGCTTGCGCTCCGGCAACCGCCATCGGTGCGCACTGTGCTCGCTCACAACAGAGTTTGACGAAGAGGGCGCGCCGCATCAGCTAATGGTTTGGCGCCATCGGCCTCGAGCCGATCCTGACGTATCGATCGAATCCAACTAATGGAGTCGTAGCCCCTCATCCGTCCGACTGAGCCGTCTGTCGCACATGGCTGGCGGACCCAGCCGACGTGGGCCTAGTCCTGGGTTCTGGGCCGTTTTCATTCATCGGTGTGGCTTTGACAGACTAGATACGGTTTGGGATAGATAGCGACTGCAATTTACACAAGGAACAGGAAATCAATTCGAGTGATTATATACACATAATTATACCACTCTCCAGATCGAGGTGAGATGAGACAGCAGAAGGGGGGGTAAACGGATCATCGTTGTTTGATACAGTAGGTACGAGCGACAAAGAAAAGAGAGTAAGGAAAGTCCGTTCAGCCAGTTGGCGTATATGAAAAAGGCGATTGGGTAGCGAAAAGAACAGAAAGGTCATCACAGGTCGTAAAGGTATGTAAACACAGAAGAGGAATAATGAAACCATCCACAAGTCCAAAGGGGGTTGACATGATCCAAGACATTACGTGGTCAAAGGCCGCGCACGAACAAGTTCTCCTAGAGAGACATAACGTATATCCAAGATGATTGTCTAAATCATTGCGCTCCACAGCGCCCCACAAACCCACTCTACATCGCCTCACTCTGTCTTCCACTGGTGAATCGCGAATACATCGTCCGTATCGTTGGGCTCAGCACTATCTTCATCAAACACGGAATTGGGCGCAAACATGAGAGCGCCAAACGCAGCCCCACCAGCGAGCTTCCCCTTGGAAGAAGACGAGCGACGGCCGCCGAAGTCGTGGTCCAAGTTATCGGCGTCGGTGTCAGCAGAGGTATGGTGCCATCCGCTGCTCGCGCTACTAGTGTTGATTCGCATGTATCCACCCCCGGTGTAAAGGTTGGGGTTCGAGATCCCGGTGGTGCGCTCCTCGTAATCCTTGCGCGCAGCCTCGTAATCGAGCTTCTCACGCTCGGCCTGGGCAAGGAACGGCTAGACGAGAGTAAAAGGTTAGTGCATGTATCCACACCAACTCGAACGGGAACGAACCTTCTTCTCGGCATCGCTAAGCGTGCGCCACTTGGCGGCCGCCAGGACGCTCTGACGAGTGGTCTCCGTTTCATCGCTGAAGACCTCGATGACTCGGGATGGATCCGCCCGAATCCACTGGAGGAACATGAAGTATGCGCTGAGCGGCTTCTTCGGGGCGTTCGGATCCTTGAGGTTCGAACGGCGAGACTTGCCGGCTTTGCGTTGCGCAGCACGGTAAGCATTCTCCGTTCGAATGTCCTCGGGGGTAAGCGTGCGCTGCCAGGAAGCAAGCTCGCGCTCGTACTCGTCCTTTGCGAAGCGAGCTTTGCGCTTGTAGATCTGCGCATTGTTAGTAAAATGAATTAGACACGACGAGCTTGCTTACCTCTTTCTGCTCCGAACTAAGTGCTTTGTATGCCGCACCGCCGTCCTTGGCAGCCTGGGAGACGTTGAGCTTGCGCTCGGGGTTGGTGCTCTTGTAGTTCTGGAGGTACTCGGTAAAGAAGATTTGCCATGTCGACGGAGCCTGTTTGGGCGGATGCAAACGCGATCGCAGCGGCGGAGCTATAACATGAGGAGAAATGAGCAATCTATATCAAGACGGGATAGACCACGGGCGCTAGAGGCCCAAAGGGGAAATCATCCTTACCTATATCGGCCGCACGTTCGACTTCGGGGGAATGCTTTCGCTTGCGGGACGGATCTTCCTCACCGGCGCTCTCCACCAGGTCTTGCTCTGGGGTAGACGAACGACGGGACTTGCCGGCGGCAGCGATTGGCGCCGGGGGACGAGAGGGTGCGGATGAGGAATAGGGGGTGGCTAACACATGGTGGAAGTGGATCGGCGCGTCGGTATGAGCCAGGGCTGCATCGAGTGTATTATTGCGCAAGGTACGAGGGCTCATCAACAAGTTCGTGGGTCGAGTGAGCATCGCGGCCGAGTGGCTCATCGCACGCATGTGGAGCGATGGACGAGAGGGGGGCGAATGGGCCGACGATCCACGCAGCTGCGATGAGAATGAATGCGAGTGGGTATTGGTGCGCCTAGCTGGGATGCGGGCGCTGGATCGGGTGCGGGGCTGACCGACCGTAAATGGGTGTTCGTTGGGCAGCGACGAGATGAGCGGCGCGGGGGGCGAGAATGGTGCTGCGAGGCCTGGGGAGATGCCAAACGAGTCGCCAGTGAGAGCAGGGCTGTCTGGCGTCTGGGGCGGGTCGATGTTAAAGCCTGGGCCCCAGGAGCCAGGAGAGCCCGAGAAAGAGTTGGGGTCGGAAAGGTAAAAATTACCACGGGGGTCAAGGTCCGAGTCGTCGAAACCGAGCTGGTCAAAGTGGGTATAGGTCGCCATCGACTCGTGCTCCCAGTCGAGCACCCCGGAGCGTGGGAGCGGGACGGGCTGGCTGGCCTGGTCGGCGAGCACGTCGTCGAGGGGGAAGACCATGCCCTCGGGAGTGGTGGGGGCAAACGGATTGTGCAAGTCGTGGGCAAGCTCGTTGGTGCTGAGCATCGCAGACGGCGACGCCCAAGACGAATGCAGGGCGGAGAATGCGCGCGAGGCGGGGGACTCGTCGTTCCAAGCGTGAGTGGCCATGTGGCGACGGGGCGGGAGCAGAGCGGAGGCAAGTGATGAGCAGCGCGAGAGCCCGCCCCGGCCTTTTAATAGGCCCACACAGCAGCGCTCTACCCGCCCGAGCGCATTAGCCATAGCCCCTAATCATTCCGGCATTCCGGACACTTGCGCCAGGGACTTGGGTCACGTGGCGCTTCCCAATCCAGCGCCTCCCAAACAGGCAAGAGTGGATCGCGTTTCTCGACGACGAGCCCCCTCGCCCCCCGGTCACTGGCGTCAGCTCGGCCACCTCGGACTTCGCGCGTTGCCGACTCCCATGATATTCGACGATTGCGATGTACATTGCAGTCTAATCTCCTACATATACAGTCCCCCCCTGCCCACGTAAGCACCCAGCCCACCGGCCCGTCAGATGACCACGACCGTCTCCTGCGGCTTGTACTTGGTGTTGTGGTACACGCTCTTACCAACCTGCCATATCCGAGCACAATGAGATGACCGCCCAACACACCACAACAGAAGCATAAGAACCAAGAAGACGACAGCGCTCCCTCTTGACATGGGCGAGGCCGCTCGAGAATCTGCAGATCTCGGCTCCTCCCCACTCCAGCGCCCAATATCACTGCACTACCATGTGCACCTATGTGTAATCCCAGCGTCTAACGCATTCTCAAGCCCACCCCTCTCGCCGGCGGGCCCGGTTCATGAGTACATCCCCACAAACCCATTCGACATCCGATCAACGCCCTGCGTCATATCTAGCCCGATATCCATCCAACCCGACGCCACAGGAGATCCTCCTTCCGACATCCCCCACAACAGACGGCTATCTAGCCAAACACAAAACGGCACCCATCCACATTCGACCGAGCCGCACGTGATACGACCCCCGACACCGTGCGCCAGTCAAGCCAGTCTGGAATGGCACTCACCTCCCAACCTCGCACGTCCTTCATGATCTCGCGTTCACGCGCTTGCGCTGCCTGTTCACGCCTGTATGCGTCCCGGTCGCCTTCTGCGAGTAGCAGCGGCACTAGATGAATGCGCGCCCATGTATTCTCGCGCCGAAGTTCCCTGTAGATAGAACAAAAAAGCCGCAGTGGGCACAAACACAAACAAGTCAGCATCTTGCGAGTCATTTGGTGTATTCCACGTATACCCCGAGTCAGTCATGGGACCCAAACAACTCTCACAGATCGAGCGACGGTTGATTCGCAAGCCCGCCAGAATTTCGTTGATTGGTCCCCGCCCAAGATAAGCGTACGACGGCACTCGAGACCCGGCAATCCGGGGCCACCTTTCCAGCCGCCAGCCGCCGTCCCGAAGCATGAATCAGGCAGCGCTGGCTCTCGTTTGCCAGTTCTCCATCCGGCGTCCATTTATGACACCAGAGATTCAAGTACAGCAAACCGCAGCAGCAGTACGAGAACCAAAAGGCAACGTAGAATTCCGAGAAGACCCGAAGCAAGAAACCCAGTCAGGTGTTTGCTCACCTTCGTTCAAGGTTTCCTTGTCCAACCTTGTAGAATCCGAATGCGCAGACCGCAGCGACGCCTGCTAGTACCACGGCCCCGCTCGGTCCACGGAAAGGAAGCGACCGTTTGTACTTGATGGGCTCGAACCCGCCAGGCGGGGGCATATCCCTTTAGCGACGCGACCATTGACGCGATAGGTCAAACCCGTCGAATCGAATGCAACGTAGACCAATACCGATATGTGAAGGGCGATGTGATCCGAGATGATTAAGTCAAAGGATAGGAGGTCCGTCCACAAACAGGAGCAGAGGTCCGCACCCAGGACGACACAATTGGCCAAGACGCGATCCGTGGATACGGAGTCGGCGTGAGAAGTAGATTGTGTCGGGCCAGCGATGAGTAGCGAGTTGACAAGAAATCGTTGCATGCGCATCGACAGTGAGCCATATGGTGCGTCAAGTAATTTCGTACGAGTTGTGAGGAACGGCGGAGCAAGAACAGGCACGGTGAGTTTGGCTCCCTATCGATCAAGCAAACGTAAATGGACATACTGTCTGTACGATATTGTCACTACATGCCAAATTGAACGGTTAGATCATACATCATTGTCCTGCAACACTTTCGCTATCAACACCAAACACTTACTATTGTTCGGTCTCAACAAGCGCGGTGGTCAAAAAGTAAAGGAGTTAGATTTGAAATTCATTAATCTAAGACGATCACGGGATCAACTAATTTATCATGCCCACAGACTCCGTTATGCTCAAAAAAGAATTCAATATTTTAGCATGTAGAGTCGCCATCGCCATCACAATGTAACACCAAAGTCATACACAACGATATATGATAATCCAAATCAAATCGCAATCGAAAAACAAAAACAAGGCCCGTCGATCGCCAGCACCTGGTGGCTACTGGACAAATCGAGTCTCGGCGGACTTGCAATGCTGGCCGAGCCAAACCCCTTAAGACATATAGTCTCCTCAGCTTCCCCCACCGACCGTCGACGATAAGAAGCATTGGGATCAAGCTCTCAGAGCGCAGCAGCCCCGCGCTCGCTAAATTCGGGCGTGAGAGACCGAGGCGTCGGGAGTCCGTCCTCGTCTCTCGGCCCGGCCCCCCAGAGAGCCGCCCGCAGTGATTCCCGCGGCTGGGTTTGGCTCGCTGACCCCGCAAGAGGTGAGGGTGATCGGTGTAGAATAGGTGCAAGATTAGACACTCCGCGGCGGAACCGTGCTGCAAAATCCTCGCGCGCAGCTGACAGTTCGCGCCGGTGCGTTTCGATCGTCCGGTCAAGGGAAGAAAGTTCGCTTGTCACTCTGCGAATCGTACTCGAATGAGCATGTGCATGAGCGGGGACTGGCGCAGGGGGTAAAGAAAGCGCAGATGAAGAGCGGGATTCCGGCTCGTCGTCACTCGGACCGCTTTCGCGACGTGCAAAGCTCTCTGGGGGTACGTGATTCCCGCTCGCGCTTGCGTTGGCACCAGAACTATTAGGACCAGTATGCGCATATTCAGCCATACTTGCCCTCGCACGGTCACGCAAGCGCTGTGTTTGCGACTCAAAGTCTGCTGTGCGATGCCGTGGACGGAAGTATGTTACACTGCTAGCGGACGCTGGACCTCTAGTCAATGAATGGCGGGCAAGCGAACTAGTGCTTCGCCCCGGCATCATTGAAAGCAAGTTATTTGGTCGGGTTGATGGTGCAGGTGGGGGTGGTGGTGATGGGAGGTCCATATTGTGAATGGGTGGCGAGAACAAGATATCTAGTGGTCTCCAAGTCGACGACGATGCCCCGCCCGTCTGTGATTCACGCAGACTACTCCCAATCCGCGAACCTAGCGTCGGTCGTTCCGTAAACGGAAAGGTGTCCGGATCCGTCCCGTACCCATCCATTCCAGCATCCTCCGTCCCGTCGCTATCCCACCCATGCGTCCCTAGTAGAAAGTCGGCTCGCCGAAGTGGGTGTGGTTGATGTGGACCCCGACAAGACTCGGATAGCGCAAGCAGTGCATTGGCGGTGCGTGTTGAGTGAGCAATTGTCCCGTGCGGGTTACCTCGGCTGGTCCGGCTATTTTGGCGACGGGCAGCATGCTCCTATCCGAGGAGTGAATTATAATGAACCTGACCGAGTCTGAGTAATGACGTACCTGTACCAAGATCTCGATTATTCGTTGGGTAAAAGAGTCTGTTACATCAAGAGCCTTGAGACCCAAGGTAGGTTTAGCCTTTGAAAGCGCTAGGCTAGGTGAAACATGACACACCTGGATAAACTGCTCATGGGTAATCTTAGGTTCTGGATTAAGTTCCATAAGATCGTCTTCGACTTTTGGTTTCCGCAGCTTGTCCACGGCATTATACCTAGCCACAAAATAAGCCTCGGAGAAGCACAGTATACACAACAACTCACGTCAAACACCGGAACTTCATGTGGAGCAGGTCATCTTGGTAGGCTGGCGACCTGTCAATAAATTCAGTTGTATTTCACATAGAAACGTTGCAGCATACCATTTACCCATTTCGAGCGGCGCTTTTCTATTAATTCGGTGTGGAGGGAAGTGCTAGGAGGCAGCTCGTGGTCGGCGCTGGCGCTGATGGAAGGTCTTCTGTGGCAATGCCGTGATGTGTAAACAGCACGTGACCGTACAGCCACACTTTAGCCTTCTCCCTTTGTCGCCCATCAAACCAGTCTCAATTGGTATGCAAATCCTCAGACCAGTAGCCACCCGGTACACAGCCAAACGGTCGTTGCGTGTTGCCGTGTTGGCTCGAAAAAACACTACTCGAGCGACAGTTGATGACGTTGTTCCTGTACGCCCGACGTGGTCTGTCACAAAGCTGCTGTCCACGTACCCGGCGCCAAACCTTTCTCCTGACACTCTGGCTCATTTGCACCGACTTTCGGCTCTGCAAACTCCCAAGCCGGGCTCGCCTGAGGCTGAATCATTACGTCAAGAACTGCAAGAACTGCTACGGCTTGTCGAAGCAGTGAAATTAGTTGATACTTCAACGCTCGGCGGGGGCGAACAGGCCGATATACCGGATAGCCGAATCTGGGCTGAAGGAAGAGGGATTGACTTGGACGCGCCGGGACCTAGGCATTTAGACGAGGCGCATGGGAAAGTTCTGTTGAAACATGCGAGTAAACACATCGATGGGCAATATATCGTAGAAACTGCGCCTAGAGCTCGGGGAACGAAGGGTTCCCGAGAAGATTGAATGGCATTGGCCACGCCGACGGTATGCATCTTTGTGATATAATCAATATACTAAACTAGAACCCTGTACGTCTAGAACGAAAGTTCCAATTATGAATCAGAGTCGACTAGGCGGCTCGAAAGCGCGATACCTTTGTATTCTACAACCGCTTTGATACGTTCTGATTCAACCCACGATATGTGTCACCATGTAGTTTTATGGAACAACCTATTGTCTCACAGCTTTCCCGCTGAGAGATTTTTCAACTGTTGTGAGTCATGGCAGCAAACCCTCGTAATCGTTGTGATTGACAGTAGACAGGGTGCGCAAATCAGTTCTCACTTGCTTCTTGATCGTCCCATTACTCGGTTGCCATGCATCCCCGAGTAAAGCGCCGCGGGGATTCCGCAGCCACTGACTCAGTCAAGACTCAGTGGTTGCTAAAGTGCAAAGGCATGGATTTATTTGACATATTCTTGGAATTACATCACTCGTGCCTCGACCATTCAGTCCACATGCCAACCGCCACTCGACCAATATCCAACGACACGCTTACACCCTTTGTCACCGCGCAGCTCTCATATACTTTAACCGTTTCTGCTTTGGAGCCATCTGGTCGACCGCACCAGCTCGCTCTATGGCACATGCTAAACGTCGCGATTCGAAGACCCGTGACATGCTGCCAAGCCCTCGCATGTGGGCTGACTGGGCTTCGGGAACGCAGCTAAACGTGCTGGAAGACGCTCTTATCTTGGGCACCGCGCGACGCATTAACGAATGCAGCGAGCTTCTTCGTTGGCGATGCTTTACAAGCGTGACACGGTGAATGCCGCGTGACATTGTCCCGTCACGCACCGCATCCGTCAACTATTAATCACTATCGCGCAGGTACTTGTACATGCTGTGGTGGTACTTTCTGCATGTATATAAGAGTGATGAGAACCTGGGCCGCGTGCTGCTGTTTATTTCTTGCATTTTAGATGTAAAATTATCCAAAGTCAAAGGTAAGCGGTCAGCTCTAATATTAGCTTGATCAACAGCTTCGCTTACACTTATGCCAAGCTAATGCGTTTATTTAGAACAACAACTCATGGCCTCCGCTTGTATAATGCGGAGCGACTATGAGTGACCAAGGATTAACCTGACTTCCACGGACACCGACCATGCTGAATTGATCGATAGGTTCGACCGCGGGCTATTTTTAGATTGAGAAGTCGCGGCCGCTGTCTGTAGAAACAATGACTTCGACAGCGTATTTCTTCTTCCGGTCGTTAACGGCAGCTAGTCATGTCGTTCCCCACGTGCAAGTAACTAAAATCCTCCTTCTTGTCGCCTTTCCTTGCATCTCGCCCATTATGTGTGTATGGATTCAGCTCGCTGTCCATATGGCACTTCCTCAACCTGGAGTGTAGCTTCAGCTTGTCGATGCTATTTAAATACTCCTAGACTTGCAGCCTTCAGACTCAAGCCACTCAGCTCGTCTACTACTCTCAAAGGTCTTCGCCATGTTGTTCTCTGCTGTCTCTGCTCTCCTCCTCGGTGCTAGCTCCGTTCTGGCTTTGCCTCACTTGAACGCGACCATCCCTCGTCTCTGCGGAACTGTTCACAGGTCCGTTGCGGCATTAGCCTTGATATTTACGTACTAATCTCCTGTCATAGTACCGAAAAGATTGCTGCCTCCGAAGCTCACTTTGCTGCCAACAAGGTTTCCCCAAAGATTGCTGCCGCCGCTGCGACCGTCAGCGTCTACTGGCACGTTATTCAGGCTGGCACTGGTAAGATTCATCTACATATTTATTCAGCCATCAAACTAACCAATTATGTTAGCTTTGACCCAGGGCAATATCCCAGACAGCCAGATTACAAACTCGATCTCGGCGATGAACACTCACTACAACGGAGCTATCAGCTTCGTCCTCGCTGGCACCACACGTACTACCAACTCGTGAGTGGATTATAGTTGAAGATATCTTAGAACCACTGTATTCATGGTCATTGTTTAGCGACTGGTTCAACAACGCTGGCCCTGACAGCTCGCAACAGACTGCGATGAAGAA